>VWZG01003378.1:190231-211476 GCA_013396735.1 Grallaria varia | reverse complement strand
TGGTTGGGATTGGGAAAAGCCAGCAGCTGGTTGGGATTGGGAAATGTGAGCAGTGGTTGGGATTGGGAAATGCAAGCAGCTGGTTGGGATTGGGAAAAGCCAGCAGCTGGTTTATTGCCAGGGCACTCAGGGAGCAGGGCAGGGACACCCGGGCACTGTAAATCCCACCGATCCCAACATTGGGATGCCCGGCTGTGTGACCCCGGGCTGGCTGCTCTTCAAAAGCCAATGAGGAATTAGTCACGGCTCAAAAACGGGCAGATTCTGTGGGTTTGGATTTTTTTTTTTACGCGCTCCTGAGTTCCCTGTTTGCGTTAGAGACCGTCAGTGTCCAACGCAGACCCCTCAGCACCACGTGCGATTTAAAACCTCGAGGAGGACCCGGCGAGGCAGGTCTGCCGGGAGAGCCCCCCATTTCCCAAGGGCTGTGCTCTCCAACGTGCCCTTCCCTGCGGCCAAACTCAGCCTCTAAGCACAATTCCCCTGCATTTATCCAGCAGCAGGAGCTGAGTGACACGCAGCAGTGGCTGGGTTGGGGTGGGGGGCTGTCGACGTTCCTGCAGGGCTGTGGCTTTTAGGGTTGTGTTTGGGAGAATTCTGATAGCACAGGGATGTTGTGGCTCCTGGCAAGCAGGGGATTTTCTGCTCCTTGCCCCACCCCAGTGTAAAAGTTTGCGTTGGCTCCCAGTCAAACCCACAGCAGCCCAAGACAGCCTTTCCCCTCCATGACCCCCCCCAAAAAAAAGAGAACGGAAAAAAAAGTAGCAGAGGAAAATTGCAGCAAAAACTATATTTCTACGTATATATATATAATTATATACAATGAAACACTATATACATATGAGTAGGGACCCCAAGGAAAACCCCAACCAACCCCAACAGGAAAAGGGGAAAAGAGAAGGGGAAAAAGGACAAAAAGGGGTAAAAACACAACAGATATACACAATTGGAACTCAGGGAATAGCTTAACAGAATAACTAATACAATGCAACCTCACCACTTCCCTTAAGAACAGCAAATCTCTTCCCTCTGACACGACTCGGACAGAGCCCTCGGCTCAGCCCTCAGCCCACACAGATCAGCGAGGCCCAAACACTGAGAGAGAGCTGCTGTCACAGAGCTGTGACCAGGAGGAACGCTGGAGACCCAGAGAGGGGACCTCCCCCTCACCTATCTTATATGCACCTGATTATGTAAGGGAAATAGGATGGAATACTGCCTTAGGTTTTGACCCCAGTTGTTAAGGAAGGCCTAAAGAGCAACCAACCTCACCAAAGCCTAAAATTTAAACTACCACACCCAGCAGTGAGGAGGCATCTGGGCCAGCTGACTGATCCAGGGGCTGTTCCATACTATAGGATGTCGTGCTGAGTACGTAAAGCTGGGGCGAGAAGGAGCAAAGGGAGGATGTTTGGAGTGATGCTTTGTCTTCCCGAGTCACCACTGTGTGTGTTGGAGCTCTGCTTTCCTGGGGCTGGCTGAGCCCCTGCCTGCCCGTGGGCAGCGGGGAATTAATTCCCTGTTTTGTCCACTTGTGAGTTCTTTTTGCTCTCTCTGTTAAATTGTCTTTATCTCAACCCACGAGTTTTCCCTCTTCTTCCCTCTCCTCACAGTGGGGGTGTGAGCAGGGGCTGAGTGGGGCTTTGTGACCAGCTGGGGTCAAACCACAACAAATGGCCTTGGAATCACTGAATTACTGAGGTTGGAAAAGACCTCTAAGATCCAGCAATAAATCCTTCCCAATATCCCATCTAACCCTGCCCTCTGGCAGTGGGAAGCTATTCCCCCTTGTCCTGTCCCCCCATCCCTTGTCCCCAGTCCCTCTCCAGCTCTCCTGCAGCCCCTTTAGGCACTGGAAGGGGCTCTGAGGTCTCCCTGGAGCCTTCTCTTCCCCAGGTGAACCCCCCCAGCTCTCCCAGCCTGGCTCCAGAGCAGAGGGGCTCCAGCCCTTGGAGCATCTCCGTGGCCTCCTCTGGACCTGCTCCAGCAGCTCCACATCCTTCTGATGTTGGGGACACAGCACTCAAGGTGAGGTCCCACCAGAGCAGAGGGGGAATAATCCCCTCCCTTCCCTTGCTGGTCACATATAAATGAGTTTGTAATTCCAGCTTGGAATCTTTCACCCTTTACTCGGTCCCAGTCCCCTTTCTGCTGACTTACATCAGGAGCCACTGTCCTCTGCACCTTCTGTTCCTGTGGATACTCAGTCTCTCAGAGGCAAAAGAGCCCCCTCAATGGGTAAAGTTAAATCACCTTAAAGCAACAATTTCAAACTATTTAGTGGAAATTGATAATCAGAAAGCTTCTCTTCCATTTTTGATCATAAATTAACTTGTAGGAAATCAATCCAGAGGGCAAGAAGCACAGTGGCACAAGAGATCCACTTCCCTTCACAACCCACACCCACATGACTCTCTGAGTCTCGTGGTTTCCTCACTCGTGCTTGGAGCTGGCAGTGCCCACCATGGGCAGGGTTTGGGCTGCAGATCCACCACCCAGGCCGTGCTTGGCACAATCCCAGGGCATGAAATCCCGAAGTGCCCCCACCCAGACCTGGGAACTGGGGGCAGTGACAACGTCTCCTCAGAGCCAGGGATGAGGTTCCAGCGGCTGAGTCACCTCCAGCTCTCCTCAGTGATACAAAAGGGCAGTGCAGCAAACTCAGGTCACAGGAATGTCCTCCATGACCTGCCAGACTTGTGTGAAATCCTTCCAGGACTTCCAAGAACAGGGAGTTGGATGGTCCTACTCCCCCTCACGCAGCCCTTTTGGGGAGGTGGCTCATTCCAGAGCTCCCTTGGCTGCATCACCCACCTCCCCCTCTCTAAACATCACCCCAGAACTGGTGAAAAACTCCAGGGGAGGAAAGTTGAGAACTTCAGTAACTCCAGTTTGATGGTAAAGCCAAATCAGACCTCACAGCACCAGCCCCGCTGCTTCACGTGGACCAGCAAGTCTGGCCTTGCTCTCTTTACCCTCCTTTTGTTCCCTCTCTGTAAAGCACAAAACAAAACTCCTGCCTTGGCAGCTTCCTCCTCCTCCTCCTCCTCCTCCTCCTGGCAAACGGAGCTCTGGTGTGACACTGCAGCCCCTCTGGTCCCCTCCTCTGGCTCTGACAGTGCCAGGGGGAGCAGCAAGTCCGGGCCACCCCAAAAATCTTCTCCCAGCTTCCAACGGAGATGCTGCAAAATCCTGCTCCAGTGGGAAGCTTTTATAGTGTTAAAGAGGAAGAAATGAGGAGCACTTCAGAGCTGGCCCGAACACTGAGTGGCTTTTTAAGGCCTAAAATGAGTCTCATAACAATTTGTGTCGACAGAGACTTGCAAAAGTCCTCAAACCCTTCCAGCTTCAAAGCTCACAGTAATTACACCACCCTCATGCCTGCGGGTCCTTAGGGAAGATCCTTCATCCCAATATTATTGAATAACTGGATGAGAAATGCAGTGACCCCAAACTCCTGTGCACGTGGGCTGAGGTATCCCATGGGCTTGTTGCCATCAAAATCAGGGGTCCTGGTGCTTTTCTTGCCCAGAGTCACAGCAACAAACCCAGCCTGAAAAGGCCAAAGGAATTGGGCTGTGCTGCGACATCCACCACTCTGAGGAGTTTAAAATAACCTCCTTACACAGCAAGCACGGAACCATCGAGGTTGGAAAACACTTTGAGGGTCACCAAGCCCAACCTCAACGGGTGGCTTTGGCCACAGCTCAGGAGAACAGGGGAGATGGAAAGGGAAGAGCTTTGCAGGAGTCCCTTGCAGGAGCACAGAAATACCTTCTCCTGCAAAACCTGACCCTAAACAGGGCTCAGGTTTCAGAGAATCACAGAGTCGGCTGGGTTGGAAGAGACCTCCGAGATCATCAAGTCCAACCCTTTAATTTTAATTTAAATTTATTTTGTTTAAATTAAAATCCCACACCCTGTTTGGATTCCCTGCAGCACTCCGGCCTCGGGCAGCGCAATACGAGCACGCGCAGAGGTGCAAGAGATTCACTAAAACGTTGGTTTCCTCATTTTTATTTTTTTTTTGATCATGTTCAATATCAAAGTAATCAATCCCAACCCTCTCTGCCTGGAGGCTTTGCCAGGGAAGCGGAGCAGCAGCAGTGCCCTCTGCTGATGAGCAGGACGGCCACCAGCTCCCAGAGCCAAACCCGCAGGGACCACCTCAGGCTGGGCTCTTACACGACACCCATGGGGTCGTTTTTCCAACAGTTTCGGTTTTTTCCTCGGTGTCACTCCATTCCCACTCTCCTTCCAGCAGACACTCACTCCGACACCCAGGAGAGGAGCACCACGGCAAGGAGGACAACCAGGCAGCTCAGACCTTTCAACATGACCACCCTTGTGTTCCAGGCTGCTGGAGCAAAAAAAAAAAAAAAAAACAACCCAGGAAAACAGGACACAATCCAGGCTGAAACCCAAATGTGGAAGTCACTGAGATTTGAAGTGCCTGGATTAAAAAACTCTCCGGATAAGCAACTCTTGTCTGCTCGAGGGACAGCGACGAAATCCAGCTTTACACAGCCCAAGGTGCAGCGAGAACAGCACCAGGGTGTTAAAGCATTAATTCTTCCCACTTTCTGCTAATTTTTAATTATTCTGCTGCTTCTCAGTGCTGGAGGGTGTCGCCTGTGATGGGAGGGAATACAGGCAAAGCAGGGGGTTCACAGCCCCTCTGAACCATTTCTGCCACTCACACTGTAATGTAAAGCTTTTCACGTCGTGCAAATCGAGCAGGTTCTTGTGAAAAGGCACCGTAGCACAGTTGGACTTTTAATTATCATTTAAAAGCTTAGTAAAGTGGAGTATCCAGACAGATTCCCCTGGCAGCTCCCACTGGGTTCTGATCAAAAGCCACACATCTATGTGAGGACAACACACTGAATTCATTGCCAGAGGAATCACAGGATTCCCTGAGCTGGAAGGGACCCTCAAGGATCATCAAATCCAGCCCCTGGCCCTGCACAGACACCCCAACAATCCCACCCTGTCCCTCAAAGGGTTGTCCAAACCCTCCAGGAGCTCTGTCAGCCTCGGGGCCCTGCCCACTGCCCTGGGGAACCTGGTCAGTGCCCACCACCCTCTGGGTAGAAGGACCTTTCCCTGAGATCCAACCTAAGCATGCCCTGACACAACTCCAGGCCTTTCCCCACTCATGCCAAGCCCAGGAAGTCACAAATGAAATCCACCATCATTTGTCACCTTCTGAATTTATTCAAAGGACGGATAAATTCCATGTTTGCTTTTAATCAGGAACAGAACAGAGTGAATTTCTCAAGAGCCATGGGGTGATTCTGGTGGGAAGGAACACCAGGAGGTTCCTAATTCCCACTCGGAGCAGGGCCAGCTCTAAGGTCAGCCCAGGCTGCTCAGGGCTTTACCCAGGCCAGTCCTCAAAGCCTCCAAACCTCATGTTTGACTGTCCCCATGGAGAAAGTTTCTCTTTGTGGCTGCTCTGACTCTCCCACTTAAACTCATCCCACCACCCAGTTTGGCAGCCATATGAGCTGGTCTTTGTTTTACAACATGCTCTCCATCACCAGCAGGATGTTTTCCCCTTTAAACCAGAGTCCTTCCCCCTGTTTCACTCCAAGGATGCAGGAAAAAGAGCCAGAAACAGGACAAGGCACAGCAAGGTACCCACAGAATGGGTTGGGTTGGAAGGGACCTTAACGACCATCTCATTCCACCCCCTCCATGGGCAGGGACACCTTCCACTAGCCCAGGTTGCTCCAACCTGGCCTTGGACACTTCCAGGGGTGGGACAGCCACAGCTTCTCCGGGCAAAGATCCAACTTTTTAATAGCTTAAACAGCTCATCCTGCCTTGGATGCCTCTCTAGCTCAGAGAAATCAGTTCCCCTGAAGAGCAGGAAGTCAAATGCTGCTGGTGGGGTTGTGCTCCAACTTCTCTCCTGGGTGAGGTCCCTCTCACTGACACCCAGCCCAATCCAAGGGTCTCCCAAGGCCATGGCCACACTCACCCCACTCTCTGCAGCAGCTTCTTGCTCTGCCCCACGCAGGGTTGAACCCAAGAAGTCATCTTAGAAGTGACTGTGGCGGTGGCAGAGGGAAGAGGGGAAGAGGCAGGGAGATGTTTATCACTGCCAGGACAAATTCAGTGACTGATGGCACAGATTGGTGCAGGAGTTTGAGAGTTAATTGCTAATTGTTAATTCCCTCCCCTAATCACAAGAACCTGCAAGAGCAGGTGAGATCTTGTGCCGGCAACAGGAGGAGGACCTGAAACGAAACCCAAGGTGTGCCAGCAGCTGCTGGGCACGGCCCTTCCCTGCTGGGAACAGGACAGGACCACAGGCAGAGCGATTTTATCTCCCCGTCCCTCACTTCACAGGGAGGGTTCCCTTTGGAAAGCGCTAACAGGGAACCAAAGTGCTGGTCCTGCTACGCCGACAATCCCTTTCCACTCATCTGGGTGTAACTTGGAATTTAATCGTAACTCAGGATCTGCTGCGCTGAGGATACACAGCCCTGATGCTGCTGCCCTCGCTCCCATCACACAGGACAACTTCAGCGTCAGGGAATCTCCGAAGCAAAAGTATCCCAGAATCATGGGATGGTTTGGGTTGGAAGGGACCTTAGAGATCATCTTGCTCTAAACCCCCTACCATGGGCAGGGACACCTTCCACCAGCCCAGGTTGCTCCAAGCCCTGTCCAGCTTGGCCTTGGATACTTCCAGGGATGGGGCAGCCACAGCTTCTCTGGGCAACCTTTCAACATCCCTGAGAGATCCTGCAGGCAGAAGCGACCAAATGGATGTCACCTCACTGTCACCAACTTACCAGCAGGCACATCTGGAGTTCTCTCAAATTCCACTGAGCTGTGAGAGGAGAAGTTGTTGTAGGTCCTCCCACTCCAGATACCTTGGAAATGGGACAACTGGGCCAATACCAAGGGAACCATGGAAGGATGAGCCCATGGAGCCACTATCCCTCTTCAGACCGTGACCCTCAGCACAAGCTTTGCCCAAGCAGCAGCACACACTCAAGGATCCACAGGAATCCACAGGGATCCACAGGGATCGGTGGCTCCGGGTGGAACAGCGAGTGCAGGGTACACTCTCAGTGTCACAAATACCTCCATCCACCCACGGAGCACATCCAGGGCCAAGTCCACTCGGGATCTGTCCCCAGGGGTGAGCACACCCCCGTGTGTCACGTCACGGCAGTTATTCCTGCAGCATGGATGGGCTGATTGGAAGTTTTATATGGAAGCTGGAAGTTGCCTTTCTTGACTTGCCAGATGACACCCAACACAGCAGTGCCTGGAGAACAGCAGCTGCGTGGTGTGTGGAGAACTGCACCCCCACAGCTGGAATTCTGTGCTTGGAATAGGAAAGTCAGGATATGCATGGAACATTTCATCCTTCCTCAGATGCCAAAGTGCTCTCACTGCACTGAGGTGAAGGGAAACCTTCCCAGTAGGGGGGGGAAGATGTCCCTGCACGTGGCAGGAGGTTGGAATGAAATGGTCTTTAAGGCCCCTTCCAACCCAAACCATTCTGGGATCACCATCTCTCCCTTTGGACAGGCCTTTGGAGGCACTTTGGAGAGGCTGGTCAGTGAATCCAGCGATGTCCATGCACAGAAGTTGGTCTGGACTTGCCTGCAGAGGCTTTGGGGACCTGCCTTCACAACAGGAGAGCAGAACTGACATCCTCCAGCGTGGATCTAACCCTGTACTCACCACTCTGCAACAGCCCCATGATAGTTTATTGAAACTAACTACTCTCCTAAGAATTATGGAGATAAATATCCCTTAGAATCACTGAATTACAAAGGTGGGAAAAGGCCTCCAAGATTGAGGCCAACCGTTCCCCCAGCACTGCCAAGGCCACCACTGACCCTTGTCCCCAAGTGCCACATCCACAGGGCATTAAATCCCTCTGGGGACGGGGACTCGAGCCCTGCCCTGGGCAGGCTGTTCCAGTGCCTGAGCCCTTACAGTGAAGAAATTTTTCCAAATATCCAATCTAAACCTCCCCTGGCCCAGCCTGAGGCTGTTCCCTCTCCTCCTGTCCCTGTTCCCTGGGAGCAGAGCCCGAACCCCACCCCGGCTCCCCCTCCTGACAGGGAGTTGCAGAGCCAGAAGGCCCCCCCTGAGCCTCCTTTTCTCCAGGCTGAGCCCTCCCATCTCCCTCATGGGATTTAATCCCCCCAAAAATACTCAAGTTTTCGGGGTTTGCAGGGCACCAGCAAACATAATCGGATCAGGATGCCCACATCTTCATCTCCACTGATGCACAAGCAGAGGCAATTCATCTGAGGAATCCAGAGGAATGGACAATCCTGCAGCTCCAGTCAGGATAAAGCACTGGCCACACACTGCACTGCTCTAGTAACAGCTGTAAGGATTACTTTTGGACCACGGTCTAAGAAGAGCTTGTTCTCAAGCCTTCAAGTGGATAACTAATGTTGTTCCCCCTCTTGACTGCTCTCTGCTGCCACTTTTCCCTTCCTGAAGGGGTGAAGGTGTGAACAAAGGCAGCAGCTCAGTGTGAACTGCCCTGCAAGGTTCTGTATGGAAATGTGCTCCTGAGTGATGCCCAAACAGGAGTTCACATTAACACCAAGCCCTGGAGTTTGTGTTATCCACCCTTATCCCATCAAACTCTCAGTAGGTGGACAAAACCACTGCTCTGGGGGTCACTTACCACATCCACTTGTGTCAGTCGAACACAGGAATTGTTCAGAGGCAGGAAAAACACACACCACACTCTTCACAGGTCCAAAATACTCCCATTCCTCCTCTGGAACAAGCAAGACCAGATCTTTTCTCTCTTAATTACTAAAGAATTTTGTGAACGTGCAATACCTGAGGCTGACATGCTACACCAGAGCCACGGTCATATCCACATTTAATATCCCTTTTTTACAGGCTGCAAAAATCACAAAAGGAAGAGGAAGAACACTCACAGAAGTCAAGTAATTCTGATTTTATATTCAGGCTTTGCAAATCAAGGATGTCCTATTTTTACTATTCATTCAAGGCAAAAGTCTACACAGGCATGTCAAAAGCAGGAATTGAAAAACAGTGAACACAACAGTCTTGAAAATACGTTTAATGTCTAATCTTATACAAAAGTGACAGCATTTTCAAAAAAATATCAAATCCTGTATTTATAGCTTCTCACTATCATACAGCAATATTTGTTTCATCTAAAGAAAATACAGCAGCAGGTGATAATCTATACTTTAAAGATGTGATTGCTTATATTCCGTATTGTAAACAAATGCAGTATGTCAACCTCAAAGCACAAGTCAAAACGAACTCCTCAGCAGTTGAACTCAAATGATGCATAGAAATGTACAAATTCCATTGCAAAAGCTTCAGGCCAGAAGTTGCTCACACTTGACATTACATGTGATAAAGTTACTACACGGTATATAGTGACACCTTGAGTTTTTACACAATAGATTAACAGGAAATACCCTTTTCACTGCTATGCAAAGAACTCTGCTCACAAAAACGAAGGGGTTATGAAACAGTTTTCATGACCTCAAGAAATACGAATATACATTGAAAAACATCCCATATATATTGAATTTTAGCCTAAATGTTCCAGTAATAAATCCTGCCTATTTCAGGAAGAACCTAGAAGTCTAGTTACTTTTACAAAACCCCCTTCCAAAAATCATTACTTGCTACTTTTGCTTTATCCTTTCCTGCCTCTTCCCATTCCCTGCAGAGACATACGGCCAGTGCAATTCCAACTGGAGTGCTGCTACTGCATGATCAGTTCATTTGGAATAAATGTGTTTTCATTACATCGATTTATAGTCTAAGGCTGCAGGTATCAAAAAAGCACTTCAGCAAATGCAGTGAATGTTTCTTATGTTAATTTTTTAGTTAGCCTTGCCAAGATCTAAGCCAAGACTGTCTTGGGGGGGCAAGTGGGGTTTGTTTAACGTTAGTGGAGACTTGTACTTTTGGTTCCTATTCCTAAGGTTAAGTTGCTGGGTTTGAAGCTGAAATGTTAAGTATTTTTGTTCTGCTCCAGCATTGTCTTCCTAAAATTAAAAAAAAAAAAAAAGCACATTCCTTTGCTATCGACTTCGACTGAAACAGCCCCAGCTCAGCTGGCTGCTCCCTCCTACAAAAACACTGTAGGATTTTGCCACAAAGGCTCCAGCTCCCAAGGAGAATCACCACCAGGTCACCCCACGTGTTTTGAAGTTGTCCATCACACGCATGCAGGAAGCCACAAAGGTACTGGAAGGGAACAAACTCATTTTCACAGTTCCATGATACAAAGACTCCCTAATGAGCTACCATGTGAAGCAAAGACCTGTTCCTAATTCTACCCACGGAGGCAAAGTGAGGAGACCCCCCAGCTGGGGACGAAACAAACTATCCATGGCCCAAGTCTAGGCCATGAAGTACCAACCAAGAGGGCCAGGACCGCTGGCTGCGACACGTGGCTGTGTCCCAGCAAACCCCTCGGATGCGCTTTGCGCGGATATGGCAAGAAGGGGAGGCTGGGGCTGGGGGGCAGCTACACGGCAGTGCCTTCCTGACATTCAGCTTCTCCCAAATTCCACCCACTCCGTGAGGTATGGATGCACCCAGCCGAGAACGGGGCGCTGCTCCTGGGATCACATCCAGCAGAACCCCGGGGAGACCCCCCAGCTCCTCAACGGCAGCAACGAGGAGCTCCGGAGCTGATGCTCCAGGGTCGTGCCAAAAACTGCTGGGAAGGGGATGGTCGGGTTGGGTTTTTACACCTTTTAAGCTCAAGTTCAGTTTCCAGGGATCTGAGAAAGTCTGCTGGGTTTACACAACCCAGCAGCCAAGCTGAAATTTGAAATGACTAGAACCCAGGTCAGAAATAGGGGAGTACTTAAAGTGGGGATGGGTTTTCTTTACACAGACCAAGCCAAACTTCCAACCACCACAGAATGAGAACTGGCAACGGGATGTGTCCTCAAGGGCATGCACAAAACTCACATTGGCTGATTCAAAGTTAACTGCACATCCAGGTTATTCCACTTGCACAGAAGTGCCTGTTTGGGAACACCGACACCTCGGATCTCAAACGCGGCTCCTTCTCCTCCGCAGTCCCACACCGAGCAATTGGTTTGAGTATGTACAAAATGCTGAGAAAACCTTCGAGTTCACATGCTCTGTCTCGTTAGTTTGAGTTACTGTAGCACGTTCCAAAAATTAGGTTTCTTGACTAAAATGTTGAAACACTTCATTTATTGACATTTTAGAGTAACCTGAAAATAGACAAGGTGTGACTATCCATCCACTCGGTCGCCAGCACAAGTCTGGCAACAAGACTTAAAGCATTAATGGAAATTTTAGAATTAACTTTTTTATAACTCCACGGGCCTGATTCCTCATAATCCTTACACGGCAACTCCCGTTTTTCCAAGGAATTCTTGCCAAGGATAAGAACCACAGATGTTAGTTGATTTCTTCTCTTTGTAATTCACTTTATTAAACCAAACAATTATGCCAGCATATGAGCAAGGTAAATTGATGTAAACTGCTCCTTCATACCTCAAATGCACATACAAGAGGCAATATTCTTCACAGCCCCCAACATTACTGAAACAAAAACTGTAAAAATCTCTGTAAGTAGTGGATGAAGGTGGAAAACTACAGTATTTTGTTGCCCAGAACGTATTCAACGGTAAGGCTGCAAGAGACAATAATTCATGGTCAGTACAGGCTTCTCACACAGCAGTTCATTCACACTTACAAAAATTCTTAATTAAGAACAAATTCATCCCTATAATTTGTTATTCCCTCTTTATGTGTCCTGGCAATCTCTCTGGGTAAACGAGGCTGGAATATTTGTTTTTTTTTTTAAATTATTACAAGGTCCCGTCCCCCCCCCCATTTTTGCCTTTTAGAAGCTTTCCAAGTAGTGGAAGAACACTATAATGTGAGACATGTTCCAACTTGACATCATTTCACTATTCTGATATATTTAAAATTTAGGAAGTTGGCTGTTATCCCACTGACCACAGGAGCAACACACGTGTGCTCCAGTTCCTCACCTGCACTAACAGATTCGTGCTACAGCATTTCCACACTTAAACAGGTAACGACTTAGAGAGACCGGAGACCAGAATCAAATACTCACGTGGGGACCACCAGGCATTGACGGAGCACCAGCAGGACCAGATGGCACTTGAAAAGGATTAGGGGGCGTAGGATATAGTCCTGGAGCTGGATATGATCCCGTGGGTGGAGGGAACGGCCCTGGTGGTGAAGGCCCCCACGTTCCGGGGGGGACCGTGCCCCACGGCACCGTCGGCGCGGCCCCTGGAGTCTGGGTAGGAGCGGAATATGGCCCTGGGGGTGGATATGGCATGCTGGGGGCAGGATACTGCCCTCCCATTGTCGGTCCCCATGCTCCGGAGGGCATGGAGCCCCACGGCCCAACGGGAGCAGGAGGCGCAGCTGGCTCTGTTGGACCTCCGTAAGGTCTTGGAAGCTCTGGAAAGGGCATATTTGGTGGAGGATATTGCCCTGGCGGGACAGGACCTGGCACAGTTGGGGGTGGATATGGACCACCAGGAGGAGGGCAGGAGGGTCCGGTAGGAGGAGGAGGAAATGGAGCAGGCGGTCCCGGGGGCATTGAAGGATACATTCCCGTTGGAGGAGGTCCGAAGGGCACGCTGGAGGCGGATGTGTTTGGTGGCAGTCCCGTCGGTGTCATAGGGGGCGCGCTGGGGTTATTCCAAGGGTTGGAAGCCGGCCAGCCCTGCGGAGGCTGCCCGGGCTGCTGGCCAGGCTTGGTGCTGCTCACTTTGGAGGTTTTAGCAGGCGACTGGTCAGGTAAAGCATCTGCCAACTGGAAGACAAAGCACCGGTGAGAAGGGAAGGTGCCCCGAGCGGAATGCCCAGCTGCAGACAGGACAGCCCCCCACCGCGCGCCCGCGCTCCAGCTGCCAACACGGGAGGAGGGGAGCTCTCCGTGCCTGCACAGACATGGTTACATTCACTCCAGTGCAGGTTCTGTCACTGAGGGAGCAGGGGCATTCTGACATGCCGCAGTTGGAAATCCAAAGATAAAAGGCCACCTACCACGCGCAACAACGAGCAAGTGCAGCACAGACCCGGAAACATTTTCCTACATTTCCATTATAGCTACTCTGATGCCGTTAAAGCACAGCTCCTTTGTTAATGACACAGAAGAGAACCCACGAGGCACCCAACAGCTTCCAGTGTTTGGTCCAGGGATTGCTACATGTACCCAGAAGGAAAACACCACGACTGCAGTACAGAGGAAATCACCTCTCAGCTGTCAGTTCCCCTTCTCCTTCAAAAACTATGTCAGCTTTTAGAACGAAGGAACACAACTGGCTGATCTTCAGGAAAGAAAAACTGTTACTTACCGAAAAATCATCAGTTCCAGACATTGTGCTGAAAAGTAAGGTAAGATAAAGTGAAATTTGTTGAAAATAATAAAGGTATTTTAAGCAAGAGTTCATGAGACATCTACGCTGGTCTCGCTGGGAGCACAGTAAGTGTTGAACTGGCAGCAGCACCTCTTGGTGGCTTTAGTGACTCTGGCCCACACCAGAGCCAAGTTTAAGGGTGCCTGTGCCTCTGCTTGTGCCCGGCTGTTGCCTGTGGGATCCCTGGGTACAACGTAATGGGAATAAATTTACTCCTTATGGTTTAGCCCTGGGGCTGTCCCGGCTGCCTCCCTGTGCTGACCTGCACAGCGACCCAAACACCTTCCTCGGGATAAAGTTCCTGTGAAAAGGAAAGTCCTCAGGCTCTCCCTGCTTCATCCCAGACAGGTGTGACACAGGATGTAAATAGATCACATGACAATAGGAAAAATTATTTCAAGCATTCATAGGGAGCAGGCAGCCTACCCAGACAGGGATGCCTGGCAAGTATTCCAGGTGTTTTCTAAACTGGGATTAGGAGAAGGTATGGCAGGATTCTTGCAAGTGAAGTCAATGCATCCAAACGAAAACACAGTTAAATCACAGAATCCTGGAGTGGTTTGGGTTGGAAGGGACCTTAAAGATCATCTTGTTCCACCCCCTGCCATGGGCAGGGACACCTCCCACTAGACCAGGTTGCTCCAAGCCCCAGCCAACCTGGCCTTGGACACTTCCAGGGAGCCAGGGCCTGCCCACCCTCAGAGCCAGGAATTCCTTCCCAATATCCCATCTAACCCTGCCCTCTGGCAGCCTTTGTCCTGTCACTTCATCCCTTGTCCCCAGTCCCTCTCCAGCTCTCCTGGAGCCCCTTTAGGCACTGGCAGGGGCTCTCAAGTGTCCCTGGAGCCTTCTCTTCTACACATGAACCCCTCCAGCTCTCCCAGTCTGGCTCCAGAGCAGAGGGGCTCCAGCCCTCGGGGCATCCTCATGGCCTCCTCTGGACTTGCTCCAGCAGCTCCATGTCCTCCTGATGCTGGGGAGCCCCAGAACAGGAATCCCCACACCGATCTTACTATTCAGAAATGAAAGAACTACAGTTTGCTGATGCTTTATCCTCCAGTTATTCCACAGAACACTAAAGGCAGCGGATGCTCTTATTTACATTCACCGACTCCAGCAGCCAACCACAGACCTGGCAAAGCGTCATTAAGGTGTAATTAACTTCCAACCTCTCCACACTTCCAAGCAGCTCTGAAAATAAGGCACCTACTGCACTCAGGGCTTTCCAGAGTTTCTCCACAATGATTCCTGACTGGCTTGGTCAATCCTGACGAGCCACACAAAGGGCAAAGCTCTGTTTGGTTTGACTGACAACAAATACTGACTGGAGGTGAAGAACTGTTAAAAAGATGACCAAGAGCAGGTGAAACAGGTGGATATGCCCTAACAGAGCCAGAAGGTTTTAGGGGAGAGTGTAGGAGACAGAGGAGGAAAACCACAAAATGTTAGTCAAGAGTACAAATATGACTGCAAGTTGACCCCCACAAAAAACAATTCTGTTTTCCCCTGCTGATGGTGAAGAACTGATTCCTAACATGGAGTAGGGTCTCAGGGACAGAGGTTTGTAGGGACAGCCCAGATCAAATAGGTTTATTACCTCCATTAGATTAATATATATCCACATTATTTGCATTATGTAATTTATACTCTTCTCGGAAACTGCACTGTAGGTTTTTTACTATCTACACCATTTCCTAATCTTAGGACAGCTCTGGATCAGAACAAGGGACCATTCTGCTCAGCATCCCGTTTTAGCTTAACAATGATCAGTAGAGAAGAACAAGAGGGATGACACTTCAATGATCCCAAGCTCAGACAATTCCTAAGTTACAGGCATTTTCTGCGGAATAAAAACCCACAAATAACTCCTTTTTCACAAACACATCCAATTTCCCCACTTGGATATGGGGATGTCTCATTTCCCTGCTTCAGTGTTGTTCCTCCAACACCCATTGGCAAGGAACTCCACAGGCCGCTACTTGTTACACACCACAGGCACCTTCTTTGTGGGTTCTAAACCTGGATTTTACTGGTTTCAGTGGTTGCTCCTGCAATTTGGCAGCTGAGGGAACCAGCAGGTCTGTCCTCACCCACCCTGCCCATGCTGTTCATTATCCCACCGATTTTTACCATCTCCTTTCAGCTGTTCCCTCTCCAGGCTGAGCTCCAGCTCATTCCATTGACCCTTGGGCTGCAGCTATTCCATACATTTTGATCATTCTCCCTGCCTCTCTCTGAGGCTTTTCCAAGTCTTTTGTGCCTCTGGGGATGAATGACAAGAAGAAACCGCAGAGAACTGAAGATGTGGGATAACCACTGATTTATACAGTTTCATAATTATGCTCTGGTTTGTCTTCTATTTCCTTCCTAATACTTCTTAATGTTCCATCTGCTTTTTGATCCCTATGGAACTGACACTTCTGTGGCAGTATTTCATTCCCCAGTGTTAAGGGTCAGCCCATCATTTTACATATGAAATTATATGCACCACTCTGCATTTATCTACTCTGAATTACATCAGATTTATCACCACTGAATTATTTCTGCCAATTTATTACCTAATCCTCACTTTCCTGAATGGCTTCATGTCAACAAGACATAGCTCATCTCATTTCCCAAGTTATTTATGACCACATAGAGCAGCCTAGACCTCTGTGGAAACACAGTGAACTCTCCAAGTTATGCCTAATAATTTAAATAAACCTTTAAGAAATCCCTAATAATTTAAATAATCCGTTAAGAAACACTTAATAATTTAAATAAACCTTTTAAGAAACACCTAATAATTTAAATAAACCTTTTGAGAAACACCTAATAATTAAAAAAAAACTTTAAGAAATCCCTAGTAATTTAAATAAACCATCGAGAAATTCCTAATAATTTAAATAAACCTTTTAAGAAACACCTAATAATTTAAATAAACCTTTTAAGAAACACCTAATAATTTAAATAAACCTTTTGAGAAACACCTAATAATTAAAAAAAAACTTTAAGAAATCCCTAGTAATTTAAATAAACCATCGAGAAATTCCTAATAATTTAAATAAACCTTTTAAAAAACATATCTACCAAGTTAACACCTTGGTGGAATTCAGTGCCCAACTGCACAAATGTGAAGGTTTGCTAAAATTCCAGCATTAAGTTAAAGCATCCGTTCCTTCAAATAAGGAATCTTTGTCTCAGACCAGGGACACTGTTCAGATCAATGACTATTTGTTTAAAATTGAGAAAGCAACTGAACTACCTCAGGAAAGTGGTTTCTGCTCCCATTATTAATAGCTCACTTCTTTGAGAGACATCAACCAGAAAAGCCCTCAATTTCCCCTCAATAAATACCTCTTAAGAGTTCATTAGTTTTTGCAATGAACCACACTCAAAAATAGTAAGTTGACACGTGCTTTTTAATGGCACTGCAGTTCAATTTACCTCTGTGGACATAGAAGCTATTTCATATAACCCATAAAATAAAGGAAAACAACCACTAATATTGAGACAAAGTACAAAAAACACTTTTAAAGTAAGTGCACATGTAACTGGAGTAGTAATAATAATAAAAAATCATGGTACCAAAAAGCAACACTGAAACAGGCCAAGAGAATCCTCCTTTCTTTAGGCAGGTGGACAGATGGGATAAGACCAACTACAACAGATCTACAAGAGACCAAAACAAGTCCTCAGAAGGAGTTTGAACATTTGCTGCAAAGGGTGGTAGGAAGAGAGACAATAAACCTACAGAAGAACTCAGAATAAAATCCTGTGATCTGTCACAGAAGTGACACAGAGCAGTCAAGTCAAGCAGTGGATGGATGCAGCTGAAACAGGCCTGGTTACCAAATATCAACTGATAATCCCAATATTTGTTAGCAGATAATTCCCAAATATTTCTGTGCCATGAAAATGAAGGAAACGATTCTGCTGCATGATTTATGAAAAAAAAAATAATGTAGTTAAGCATATCTTATAATGAGATTTAGTGGCTTTTTTACTTTGGCAAGCAGACAAGAGCAACATTTGTTGGCAACATTTGGGATAACTGAGCCCATGCCAAGCATGTCAAGGATCCTCTCGCAGACAGGATGGCCTATTTCAGGGATGTTTTTTAAACAGACATTTAATCTGGGTACTGACACCTTCATTTCATAGGAAAGGAACTGAAATTACCCTTAGACACGTTCAGACAACACATGAACTCATCTGTACTTAAATCGGGAATCTGTATTCCATTCAGGTTCTTCAACACCCAAAGAATTTCAGTGAAAACCTTGGAGAAATATCAATTATATTCACGGAAGTATTGCCCAAGGCATTCACATGCTCACAGATTCCTCTGTCAGACAGAAGACCTCCAAGTAACTAAATTTTGAGGTCCCCCCTGGTCACACGTGGGCTCAAGATTTTAATAAAAACCCCACGGAGTGGTGCCTTGATGAGATTTTGAGAGTCAGGGAATTAACAAATGGACTCTCGTTTTCCCTCTGAGCTCTCCTAGTGCACAAGCACTGCGGTGAGCAGAGAAAAGCCCATTTGTGTAACAGGCATTCACTTCACCACTTTAAACTCTGCTCCAAATTATACCTTCCTGGAGTCAGGATGAAGAGAGAGTGGAAGAAGGAGGGTTCAGTTGGCAGGGAGCAGAGAGACAGCAGAGCTGGCAGCACTAAAACCGAAGTCCTGCAAGATAAGATTTCCTTTGTTTTCCCAAGGATAACGCCCCTGGAAACATCCTTGGCATTCCAGAAGCCCAGAGCCTGCCAGTTCCAGCTGGTCAGGGCACCACGTTCCAGCCCCTCTGAGGACACTCATGGCCAGAAGCACCAAAGGGAAGCAATAGAGGGAAATGATCAATGCCTGCAAAAAAGGCCTCCAGGAGCTGAATCCCTCTCATCACTTATCCTGAAAAACCATGAGAGGGATGAAGGACTGCCCAGAAACCACACACAGCAAAATCTTCAGGCCAAGGCCTCCTGGACTGGCTGGAGCTGCTCCTGAGAATTACCAACAGGAAGGGGACCCTGGCAAGGCTGGGAAGAGAGGAGCTCCAACACAGCACTGCCACAACAGTCCTACCAACAGCGTTCACGACCAACTGGTGACTTTCTGAGAGGTCTGGAAACCCTGTTTCTGGAATCGTGGTGCCACATGTGGTGTGCTAAATCTGTCCCACAAACAGCTCCCACAACAAACCAGCTCCACAGTGTTTTGTGAGCTCCAAACCCTCTCTGATCACAACCATCCCACTGAAACTCATGGATGTAGTAGCATTTTTCCCATGCTCTTGCCTTTCCTGGCTTTTATCTACCGCCAGTCCATAGGGACTCTCATTAGAAAGAGCTGTCCAAAGCACTTTTTCTTTCTCACTCAAAAGCAAGCATCAACCGCTTTCCTACTTTTTTGAGCTGTGTGACATTTTTCCAACACTTGATGCGCCAGATTTAGTTCCTGTCTCCAAGATCATCTCTCAAACACAGAAAAAGGCTTTCGGGATGCAACAGGCTGTGCTGCATTTCCACTGGGTGGCACAGCTCCCTCGGCAGAGAGGTTCCTTTGTCACTCCCAACATGACTAATTCCTACCAGCATAACCTCATCCACAACAGGATTTCTGCCCACATAAGTGTAACTACCCAACATAGCACTCAGAGAAAATGGAAGAGACACCAAATCTTTGACAGCTTCTGAATGTTTTCTAAAATATGCAAATTTCTGCAGCTTCAGGCGTTAAATATCAACACTTTAGAGATGGCCTCTATAGAAGACCAGAATGGTTTGGATTGGAAGGGATCTTGGACATCATATAGCTCTAAATCACCTGCCATGGGCAAGGACACCTTCCACTAGCCCAGATGGCTCCAAGCCCCATCCAACCTGGTCTGGAACTCTTCCAGGGATGGGGCAGCCACAGCTTCTCTGGACAACCTGTGCCAGGGTCTCACAGCCAAGGATTCCTTCCCAATATCCCACCTAACCCTGCCCTCTGGCAGTGGGAAGCCTCTCCACCTTTCTTGTACCTTCAGGTACTGGAAGGCCACAAATAGGTCACCCCGGAGCCTCCTCTTCTCCGGGCTGAACAATCCCAGCTCTCTCAGCCTTTCCTCACAGGAGAGCTTCTCCATCCCTCTGATCATCTTGGTGGCCTCATCTGGCCCTTTCCCCACCTTTAATGCCTCCTCACGTGCCATAAAATCCTTTAGTCTGCCCTGGGTGTTTATCCAACGGGAGAACAAAGTCAGCTGGCAAACTAAACCAGCACTCAGGTTTTCAGTAGCTCCATGAGGGTTGGTGATCTTTCTTCCCCCATCCCTGTCTGTTTTCACTGACAAAAAGGACAAAGGGCAAACCTTTGGTTTTCAGACTTCTGGGACAGATTTCAGTAAGAGCAACAACCAAAGTGTGGCTTTTGCTATAAATTATCAACTACCAGGAGAAAAGAAGTCTTCAAAACAGAGGCCCTGGAAGTTTCCAAGAGCTGTAAGATATAAAGCCAAAAGGAAGTGTGGCCTGTTCCAGCTTTCCAGCCATGACAGACCATTCAAGTCCCTGCTGCCTCCCCATCGAGCCCAGCCCTGATCACTTCACTGATGCCCCCAGCAGAGCCAGATGGTCCCACACTCAGGAGAGAGGGATCACCCTGGAGGTGCCTTGTTTGAGTGCCAGCTCTGACACACCACCAGTGGGGAAGAGAGAGTCCTCCCTGCCAAAAATTCCTCCTGTCCACACCATCCAGCCCTGCAAATCCTGTAGAAGACACATTAGTCCAGCAGCTCGGAATAATTAAAACAGATCTTTCAGAGTTGCCTCTGAATTTTGCTGAGAGCAGTGGAGCCCAATCTCATCTCTGAATGGTTTGGGTTGGAAAGGACCTTACAGATCACCGAGTGCCACCCCCTGCCATGGGCAGGGACACCTCCCACTAGCCCAGGCTGCTCCAAGCCCCATCCAACCTGGCCTTGGACACTTCCAGGGATCCAGGGGCAGCCACAGCTTCTCTGGGCAACCTGTGCCAGGGCCTGGCCACCCTCACAGCCAAGAACTTCTTCCTGACATCCAAGCTCTCTCTCCTTTAGTTTTCACCAGTAAAAGCACCAAAACTATGCGTCACACCCCAGCTGAAGCCTCAACCCTGACACACAAACCCCACACCCCCTTCTGCCCCTCAGCAGAAGCTCTTTCAGAGGACAATCCCTTCCCAGGATCCCATCTCACAGCTGGACACAGCTGGCACCTTCCCCACCTCCACCTGGCCCTGCTAAAACGCACTTGGACGAACTCGGGCTCCGGGAACATGCCAAGTGCTTTCCAGGACCGGCTGACATTCCCCACAGGGTCTTCCATCCGTCACTGATCTCCGGGGCCTTGGCAAGGGCAGTTTCAGGGCGTGCCGGGTTTGATTCAACAGAGACAAAGCTGCCACCTTTGTTCCTGTCCCCTCCCCCAGGCCGTGAGGCCGAGCGGCACCACCTCAGCACGGAATTCACCCGGGAACGAGTTCCCCCTCAGGAATGAAACCCGCGGGGCCGGCCCGGCCCGGGAGCCCCGAGCGGGTTAAAATCCCATCCAATTAACTGCTCAGAAACCGCGAAAAAAGCGACTTCCCCGAGCCCTCCCTGAGGGAGGAACCTTTCGAGTTAAAATCGCTTATGGGCAATTCACCGTTATTTATAAATGACGACCGCACAGCACGAATAGAAAGCGAGCAAATATCCTCCCCACCGCCACAAACAAGCGCCGGCGCTCCGCGGGGCCCGGCACCGCCCGCCCCCCGCACCCGCGGCGGCACCTCCGGGGGGGTGGAGTGCGAGGCGAGGCC
>VWZG01003378.1:122842-181030 GCA_013396735.1 Grallaria varia | reverse complement strand
CTCCTCCTCCTCCTCCTCCTCCTCCTCCTCCTGGAAATGTTTGCAATATTGTCTGAAGAAACAGATTGCAAATCCCCACCGTAAGCTCTTTGCCCCCCTCAAGGGTTGAAGGCGTCCTAATTAATTAGCAGGACTTCGCCTCTATAGAGCCATTTAGAAAGCCGAGGGGCTGACTGTTGTGATAAAGTGCATGGCCAAACATCCTGGGCTCCGCTCTTGCAGCATCGCAGCGATCCGAGGACATCATTGCCTGGTTATTTGGGGGCTCCCCAGGGCTGTGCTGGAGGCAGTTTAGCAGAATGGGTGCTTCAGAACTGCCTCCAGCGCACTCCTCTCCTGCTTCCCAGATCCCTCCTTGCCTTCGCTCTGCTTGGCAGGAGCTCATTTTTCTCCTCCTCTGGGAAATTCCCATCCTTTGATTCCCCATCCCTTGGTTAATGCGCCGCTGCAGAGCCCTCTCCCCTCCGCCACCGCTCCTGTATCCGCTCCTTGTTTCCCATTTCGGATTTCTTCGGGACACGGAGCATCTCCTTGTTTTACTTTGGGAGGTCGGCAGTGGCTGTTGCAACACAACTAACGTGAATAACATGATATTCCAGCCCGGTGTCGCAGCACCCAGGCCAGTTGGGGACCTGAGCAAACCAGTCTCAGCCTGGACCGTGTCACTCTCTTTCCTCGGCGCTCCTTTATCCAAACACATTCCAGGAAAACAACAAGATATGCTGCCAAAATAGCAGAGAGAACCAACTCCCCAAACAGGAGGCCTTCCCTGAGCTCTGCGGGTTTCATGAAGTAACAGGAGGTAAAAACCACCGGTGTGATGCTCTTTGAACTCCCGGATAGCTCCTAATCACACGCAGTTTTTCTGAGGAACGAGTGGGTAGGAGCAAGGATTGGGGGATCAGACTCCAGCAAAACAAATATGTTGAATAGGAGGGAAAAGAGAGTGGACTTCGCCTCAGTAAAGATTTCACAGCCAGCTCTGAGGCTGGGTCTGCTACTGTAGATAGTGCTTTTCTTTCAGACATCATATATACGTAACATATAACATGAGTGCTAGAATGCATTCTCATAATTAAAAAGAGCTGTAATTAACCAATGAATTAAGTGCACATGTGGAGATCCACTCTCATTCATTCACTGCTTTGCAGTCAGTTATTTGCAATGACTCTGGCTACGCACAGAAATTCAGACACATTTACCTGTAAATCCAGAATATCCTGAGCTGGAAGGGACCCACAAGGATCATTGAATCCAACTCCTGGCCCTGCACAGGGCAGCCCTAAGAATCCCACCATGTGCCCGAGAGCCTTGTCCAATACAACTTAATACAACCTTTTAGTGTTTTATTCAAAATAACTTCCTCCAGTAACATACATTTTGATTTAGAGACGAGTAAAGCACACATTGCTGAACCGATCTGGCCACTGCCTGAGCTGCTCTTCCTTGAGCCTTCACTTGTGGCCACTGCTGGGGACAGAGGACTTATCCACGTGGACTTTTGACCCAGCCTGGGGTGGCCATGCACGTGTTCTGCTTTTCTATAAAACTAGATAAGTAAAAGTCTTGCCTTACAGTACAAATAGGATAAAGCTGAAGCTGGCGGGGTTGGTGACAGAAGGAATTTTGGATGCTTGTGACAGATCCTCAGCCAGCAGGACAGAGAGGGAGGTGCACACATTTTGGTTCTGCCTTACTCCCTCCCCCTGAGCATTTCAGGTTAAGGTGGATAAGCCCCACTTGTGATTTCAGCTGTTACAGCATTACATTTCATTTGCTAACACTGCATGTCACTTGTGTGGCAACAAATGTGCCTTTTTTAGCTCATAAAGTGTTGAATGAATTTATCTGGAATCGTTTCTACCCTAACGTGGCCAACCATTTGGCAAGCAGGGTTCCAAAGGGTGCTTTCAGGAGTGCTATTTGATGACAGTGTGATGGGTGTCAAAGTATTTCGGAGCACAGACTGGGGGAAGAAGGACAGAAGGTTATGGAGCTGGGACACAACCATGGCTTAGGAAGCCCTTGGAAAGAGATGACTCCCATTCCTCAGTTTCCCTGCCTCCCTTTTGCTTCCCTTTCAGTCTTCTCCTTCCTCCCCCTTCTTTCCCCCTTCAATAATCCCGCCTGCCTGGAATCACAATAAAAGGAGCGCATCAGATAAGCCAAGGGATTATTTCCTTATGCTTTTGCTATTATATGAAGCGCAATATCAAAGTATTCTGTGCATCCTCTCTGCTCATGTGAAAGAAAGGACCCTTTTATTCCTTGGCTAGCTTTTTGTCTAGCCAAGAATGTGCCACCCAACAGATCATACCTGTGGCAGCAGAAGATCCTGTCAGGAGGGAACATCCAGCAGAAACCAGGCATTACTTGTGAAAGGAAGGATGGCTGGGAAAGGGGGGAGAGCTGATTTTTTTTTGGAATTGTTAGGAGGAGGGGAGGACTTGGGAAGAGGCTTTTGCTCAAAGGGATAATTTTTTATCTTACCTTAATAAATGTGTGTGTTCTTAGTGAGTCAAAGAAATGCCTCATCTGGCTGGGTGCTCAAACTCACATCGTCCCACTCAGTGCCCCCTTTCGCTGTATTTTCCCTGACAAAATATTCCCTCATTTCCCCTTCACATCTGCCCTCTCCTTGGGCACAGGACCAAGATTCCTGGTGTATGAGGACACCAGAGCCAGCAACATCACTCTGAGATGCAATTTGGCGTGGAGAGTATAAAAATGACAGGAGTATAAAAATGACAGGATGTCCCCGTGGCCAACCCTGCGGTTTCTCGGTGCCAGCAGGACCTCAGGCAGCTTCTGGTCTGATGCCAGTGGTTCTGCTGTAGAGAGAGGGACAAGAACAGTCTTCAGCTTGCCCTCAGCTTCCAGCTTGCCAGGTTGAAGAAGTCCTGAGGAATGAGGAGAAAGGGGAGCACCTTTTGTATGTTTGAAGCATTAGAGACCTCTGGAATAACACTCTGGTGCTGATGAAGTAAAGAAATTAAGGCTGGAAGGCTGTTAATTTCTAATATGCTAAAACTATTCGAAAATATCCAACCCCCTGAAATTATCTAATTTTGCCACTGCACAAATGTTAGACTTAGTAGAGCTACTCCCTTCCCCCAGAATTCCTAGAGGCCTTCCCTGCTTCCCTTAAGTCAGAGCATGAGAAGCTTTGGATGGCTCCGAACAACACAGCCAGTGCTCAGAATGATTTTTCTTGACTGAATTTGCTTGCTTTTTTCCCTTTTCTAGGCTTTGGATATCAATTAAAAGAACACAACTCTTTTGTCTTTTGTGTTGCTCCCCTCAAAATAATGAACTGTTTAATACACTAGAGGCAATTTCAAATTATCTGGTTTAATGAGTAAGGTTGCGACGGAAGATTTATTACCCTTTCTGATCTGCTAATGTATTTTCCCAACCATCCCAGCAGAACCAATCACCGTATTTTCATTATACACTCTATTTTCAGGGGTTCATTAGTTGTAGACTAAAAATAACAGCGAAGGTCTCAGTCTGAAAGCTAATCCAATTTTTTTTTAATTGGAAACAAAATTTGATCAGACAACTTTCTAATCATAACAGCATCAAGCATCAAGACCCTGACGAGGTGTTTTGTCCGATTTGAAACTTCATGTGGCTGCACATAAAGACCTGACCTAGAAATACAATCATGGAACTGCTACGAAGGACAAACCCAGCCTTTTCCTTAAACAAAAAATCCCACATTAGCACAAGCCATGGCCTGTGGTCAAGTCCAATTGATGCACATTAAAAATAAAAGGTCTGGCAATAAACCTGTTCAGCTGTGACGAACTCAGAGATGCTCTGAGCTACTGGCTGAGTATGAGACTTCAGAAATAACTAGGATTTTTTTTTCTCTCCAAAGAATTAAAAAGAAAATAAGATGGAAGAGCTCCCAGATAGCCAGAGGGCCTCCTACCTCAAAGCTCGATTCAATCTTAAATTGGCACTTCCCAGCACTGCCTTTGTGCTGTTGGATTACAGTATGTAAGCCTGGCTGCAGTTTTTCTTGCTGCATCATTTTGATATGCAAGACCCACAGGCATAACAAAGAGGACAGGGAGACAAGGAGCATTTTACAGGAATGCTCTTCAACAGCATCCCCACCATGGTGGGAATGGGGAGATGTGCTGCTCTCGTGGCAGCTGCTCTGCAGGGCTGTCAGCCTGGTGTCTCTCTGCTGGTGGAGGGAAGAGGGATCCATATTCCCAAGGACCAGCTTTAGCAGAAGAACTCTGGCTTTGGCCCTCTACACAGGCCAGGCATCCTTACTGGGTAATGAGCCTGCTGTGACTTTTAATTATACTGTGGGTGTGTTCATCATCAAATCATAGAATGGCTTGGGTTGGAAGGGACCTTCAAGATCATCCAGTTCCACCCCCTGCCATGGGCAGGGACACCTCCCACCAGCCCAGGTTGCTCCAAGCCCCGTCCAACCTGGCCTTGGACACTTCCAGGGATGGGGCAACCATGGCTTCTCCAGGCAACCTGTGCCAGGGCCTGCCCACCCTCCCAGCCAAGAATTTTTGCCTAGTGTCTAATCGTAACCGACCCTCTTTCAGTTTGAAGCCATTCCCCCTTGTCCTGTCTCTCCAGGCTCTTGTAAATGTCTCTCTCTGTCTCGTCAGCTCCCTGCAGGTATTGGAAGGCAGGTCACCCCAGAGCCTCCTCTTTTCCAGGCTGAACAATCCCAATCCTCTCAGCCTTTCCTCATGGGAGAGGTGCTCCATCCCTCTGATCATGCTGTGGCCACCCCAGGAGCTGTGCTCGATCCAGGCTCGATCCCTCACACTGGTTCCAAATCCACGGCATCCAAGGGATTCTCCCCGGCAATAAAACAACTGGAGCACCCCCACGAGGTTATCATTGGGGCACTGGTCAGTCATTCCTAACCCTGCAAGGATCACGCCCAGGAATGACCTGCCTTTGGGGGCGGATGTGTTCTGGCCGGATAACGCACCACCCAGACACCCAGGGGATTTTTAAAAGGGATATAGGGACGAGGGAAGTTATTGCACCTCACGTCAGCCCCACACTATAGATTTTAGATGCATAAATTATATATTTACATTCAAAACTCTATTATTCATAGAGTTGAGTAAACAAGTATTGATTTTTACACTGTAGCACAGATAAGTATTTGCAGTGATGCAGAGGCTCCTCTTCCACCCTGGGTAACTCTGACCTCATCGGTGCTTCCTGAGCAAGGAATATCCTTTAACAAGGATGATCAAGTTTAAAACCACTTGGCTGCTGCTGTTGGGAATGGAAATCAATGTGCATTTCCTTCTGAATGGACAACTCCTCCACCCACACCACGTCACCTGCGGCTCTTTGAGATGGTGAACCAGACAGGCACAGGAAGGGTGTGTGAAACCACCTCGGCTCACACAGAGCAGCCTTGGCTCTCCCACTTCATGGGAAGAGGCAAAGACGCACTGGGTGTGCAAACAGAGCAGGAAAAATAAGCTTCAATGCCTTTTCAAAGTGATACTACTGCAGAGATCACATTAAACCCCCTGAGAAGGGTCCTACCATCAGTATGCGAGCTTGTGTCAAGATTCCTCTCTATTAAATATTTCTCTCTATTAAATATTTCTCTCTGTTAAATATATGATGCCACCATGCACATTTAGGGGTGACAGAGAAAAAAACCCCTTTAACTGCACTTCCCAGTGCTCTGTTATTTCAGAGGTTAACCAAAATCACTTACTTCATAGCTAACTCTGCTATATTGAATCAATGAACAAGTTCCTTATTGGATTTTTATTGCAGATAAAATTGACAGCGAAAATCACTGGGATATACTCAAAAATGGGAAGGAAATGTACGTTTACAATAAAAAGGTCTTTGAAGGTCTCTTGTTTCATAGGAAGGAAGCTGTCTTTATAGTGCATGAACTATAAAAAATGATTAAAACTGAAGAAAGACAGGAAGCTGATAATTTGATTTATCATCTTAATGGCTATGATTCATTAATAAATAATATAATGGTTTATGTCTCTCTTGTAAAAGAAGGAGAGAAGAGCAATTTGTCTAATAAATGACTTCAAAAATTACAGCTGAGTCTTGTTTGCCACATTTGTTCTATTTAAAAAGAATGAGCAAGTATCTTATTTCTTATTACTTACTAGGACATTTGCTGTATTATTTATAAGAGTCAAAAACCTTAACTAAAAGCCACTCATCTCTGACCACAGTCTCCCATTAGCTTTAAATTCAGGAAAGAGAAAGGGATTGATCACTAGATCAATAAATTCAACCTTGGATCTGACTAAAAGCTTCCTTTAACCTCCTTCCTCCAGCATCCTTTTTCAAAATTAAAGTATCCCCCTTTTTAATTATTTAAGAGCATGTCAATTTTACAGTAAGGCCCTGTATGACTGTACCACACAAGGATTTCTTCTTTATATTGGAAGCATCCCAGCATCTTTAAAAGGAAAGCATTTAAACCATGATAATTTGTTGATTTCTGTTTTTGTTTTTTTTTTAAAGCTGGATGTACTACTGTAGACACACATACCCTGCTCCAAATACGCCCTGGATTTCATCAAGATGAGTGCTGAGAACTGGAAAATCGAGAAGGGATGTGCATTCCCAATTATCAGACACACCAACTACCCCAAGCCCATCGATGATGCTGCTGGAGCTGAAGTTGCTCTGTATTGACGGCCCTGGGCCAGCGACTGACATTGTTATAGAGCTGCAAAAAGTCACTCCAGGCAAAAGCAGACTCCAGAGGACACAATTAATGGTGAGAGTGCTAAATATTTTTTTAAACCACCCTGTGAAAAATAGCTTGTATATGCAGTTTGCCCTGCGTGCATCAAGAGCCTGGCCTGTTTTTCCCCCCCTTATATCAGAATAATTTACCAGAATCGGATCTTTTCTCTTCCCAGGAGCTGTTCACACTAATTCAACACACTCTCTTTGTAGTGTCCTGCTATGGGACAGCCTTCAAAACAATACAGTCCACATCATGCAGATACAATTTCTGATGCAAAGGGGGCTGGGTGCCCCAAAACACGGGGTCACCTCTGGATTTTGTCCTTCCTCAACCACTGACCTGCTGCACAGTCTTGAGCACATGTTTTTGGGGCACATCTCTGCACCTTTCCTTGTTCCACATTTAATTTTCATCGTGAAGAACCTGAGATTTCTGCCTTGGCAGAATTTGGACTTAGAAGAGAGGCTGTGGACTTCCCATGCCTGAAGGTGTTCAAGGCTGGGTTGGACAGGGCTTGGAGCAACCTGGTCTAGTGGAAGGTGTCCCTGCCCATGGCAGGGGGTTGGAACTGGATGATCTTGAAGGTCCCTTCCAACCCAAACCATTCTGTGGTTCTGGAATTCTAGAAATAGGAAGTTCTTACCCTGTTTTTCAGGCTAAATTTTTAGAGGGCTTCAACACTGAACTCGAGACTTGGTTCTCTTTGGATCAAGGTGTTTTAAAGTGGCATTGGAGTGGGCAGCACTGGTAAGACTGTTAATGGCAGTGGCAGGAGGAAAACTTTTGGATGACAATTCTTGGCATATTGTAAAACCAGGTAATTTCTACAAGGCTTGTTTAAAAAAAAAAGAGGAGGAGAAGGGAGGAAAAAAAAAGCTACTTGAATTTAAACAAAACAGACCTTTTGAGTTCTTATCTTCTATAAAACATGTATAGTTCATGCCATGGTTCTTTCACAGACTGCACGAGTATACAGGACTCAGTGTCATCAGAGACCAGACAAATAAAATAGATAACCATAGGGTGAACTTCCACAAAATCCCATTTATCAATATTTTCTACATATGATTGCTCTAAACAAATGCAATTAACTGCCCCACTATTTTTATGTGCTGCACCTTCTTCCCCCAACTGCTGTATTATATAGGTCTCCTAAATTTGGAGTGCTCAAGACGTTTTTGGGGTAAGTGATGCATCAACTCAGGTCAAAACAATGTAGGCTGCATCCAGAATGACACTGAAATGCAGTGAGGTGGGGAGTGATTCCCCAAAAAAGGCTCTCTCATGGCCTTTCATCTTGAAAGGACAAAATCTTCACTGATTGTGGAAATTATGGTGGTCTCTGTGAACTTCTGAAGCACAACTTTTGGCCAAAATCTATCTTTTGTGGTCTTGCCATAAAATTAATACTTTAATTAATCTTTATCTAAACTTAGGAGCTTTTGGCCCTAATTAAGAGTTTTCTGAAAGAGAATTTTAATCAAGCAGGCTGCAAATATCTCTGATGTCACTCGAGATCTTGAACCAGATACTGTTCCAAAAATCACAGCCACCATCCCACCACGATGGGCACAGTGGAAAAGAGCACAGCAACGATGATTCTAAGTACATTGTACTTAGAAAATGGCAGTGATAGGGTGAAAAATAGACATTCATATAAAACTGTCCTTGGTAAAACAGAGTTTATGCAAAAGGCAGTGAATGGAAGCAGCACAAGGCAAACATTACAGGAAAAAGGGGCAGTTTTTCTGACATCAGCCATACAATTCCATTTGCACGGGGAGGAGGGGGAATCTCAGCTGGTATAAGCCATTGTAAGTGTATCAATAAAGCCACGCTGATTTCAGCAGCTGAGAGTTTGTCCTGTAGAGTGTTCATCCATGTGCAATGCCACGGATTGATGTGTTAGCATTTTCTCCCCAGAGACTTCGGTCCAGAACCTATTTAAAACCCAGGGAAAACAAGTGGGCTGCTCTCTGGGCAGACGGCCCTGGAAATCTGTTGACACCACCACAGTGGCAGAAGCTCAGTGGAAAGGGTTTTATCTGCTCAGCTGGGGCAAAGGCAGGGTGGCAGGTCCTTGGTGGAGCTGCATGGCAAAGCTTCCTTGGTGACTCCCCAGGAGCCAGCTTGCAGGAGGGATTCTATGTCCACAAATCCGTAGGATTCTGTACAAGAGGGAATTAAAGGATTCAAACCGAAGTATTGCTTAGTCTTGGTCTTCAGTCTCAGAGAGAGACTCTGCTCTACCACTCCTTGCCTGCACAGAGATTCCCAAGGGATCCGTGATGGGTCCATTCTTGTTGAATTTACTGCTGGATGACCTGGATGAAGGGCCAGAGTGTACCCTCAGCAGGTTTCCTGATGATGCAGAATTAGGAGTGGCTGACACACCAACAGGCTGTGCTGGTATTCAGGCAGACCCGGACAGGCTGGAGGGATGGGCAGAGAGGAACCTACCAAAGTTCAACCAGGGTTGTGCACCTGGGGAGGAATAACCCCAGGCACCAGTCCAGGCTGGAGACTGCCCTGCTGGAGAAGGACCTGGGGGTCCTGGTGGATAAGTTCACCATGAGCCACCAGTGTCCCCACCACTGCTATTCTGGGCTGTTTGAAGACCAGCAGGTTGAGGGAGGTGATCCTGCCCTTCTCCTCAGCCCTGCTGAGGGCTCAGCTGGAGTGTTGTGTCCAGTTCTGGGTTGCCTAGTACAGGAAAGACAAGGAATTACTGGAGCAGGTCCAGTGAAGACAAGGAGGGGACTGGAGCATCTCTCGTATAAGGAAAGGCTGAGGAAGCTGGGCCTGAGCACTGGAGAAGAGACAGCTGAGAGGGGAACCTACCAATCCATACAAACACCTTCAGGGCAGGTGTCAAGAGGATGGGAACAGACTCTTTCCAGCAGTGCCCTGAAACAGCATGAGGAGCAACAGGCGTAAACCGAAACACAGGAATTTCCATCTGAATATGAGGAAGAACTTCCCTACTGTGCAGGCATCGAACACTGGAACAGGCTCAGAGAGGCTGTGGAGTCTCCTCCTCTGGAGATACTCAAAACCCAGCTGGATGTGATCCTGTGCATCATCCTGCTCTGGGTGAACCTGCTTGAGCAGGGGGGTTGGACTGGAGGATCTGCAGAGCTCCCTTCCAACCCCAGTAACACATTTGTAACTCTGCAGGCTTCGGGGGCCTCAGTTCCAAAAGCATTTTGAGAGGACACAAACGCTCCCTGCGATCAAAGCAGAGGAAACAACGTTGTTGTTGTAGCTACAATTACATCACCTCGCATACTTTTTTGGCAGAGGAGTCCTGGGCTCAGTTTTGGGGGAGGAGATAAAGCACATCCCTGGAGCAGCACTGCAGGTCAGCTCCTGGAGCTGCGCCCCAGGGCCAGCCCAGAGGGCAGTGGAGTTTCCTGCCTGGACCCAGATCCACCGAGTCTCAGTGGGATTCCACCAACAATTCAGCAGCAGATCTGCCTATCCGTGTAATGTAAGTAATGCTTTCAGGAGCATTATCCATGCACGGTTTTCCTGTATGTGGAATTTGGCAGGAAGCCATTTGACTGAATGCTTCACACTGCGAGAAAAGTCTGCAGAGTTTTTCCTTCTTTTCCAACTATACTTATTAAAAAAGCAACCCCCCCCGCTAACAAAGCAGGAAAGTTACTCATCATCACCTCAGGCTCAATCATGCAGGATGAGATAGCTTAATATGCAGATTTTTAAGGAAATATCTTCCTCTTACCCCGGGCTTTATCATAGAACCAGCAGCAGCTCCTATAGTGAAACCTGGGTATTCCATACAATGAACTAGCAACGCAGAAACAGAGTTTCCAAGCCCCATCCATCATAAGTAACTACATCATTATCCCTTGCAGACACTGATCAAATCCCAGTTTATGAGCAGTTTGCTTTTTACTGCTATTATACCAAATGAAAAGCTGTTCCAGCACCCCACAGCTCCGAGCCTTCCTCTTTTCCAACCAAAACCTTTCCAGGACCAGTTTGTACATGTCTGTTCTGCACTGAATGTTGTCCTTAACTTGAATTGTTTTTCCTCTCCCTGGTATTCAGACCCCTGACGTATTTATAGAAAGATCATATCCTCTTTCAAACTTCTTTTTGCTCGGAATAGCAATGTTAGAAATAGACCGATGAATTTACTGTACTGGGTATGGACGGACAGACGTACACATACACACAGAGGTTAGAGCACTCATTTTAAAAGAAATGCAGAAAATACAGATGAGTCAATCTTTAGTTAACAGTGCATTATTTCAAACATGTCAGCAACACATGTCAACTACAATAGAAAAGACAGATCCAGTTCAAAACTGATTTTTAGGGGTTTTCCAAACTAATGACTATCCAACTATAGAAATACCAGTAAGTCTACCTGGATTCCATAAAACTCTAGTCTGGGAACAGTACCAAAAGCCCACAATGAATATAATTTCTAAAAAAGGGAGCTGGGAAGACTCAAAGTACATTTGGATAAAAGAGCCTTACACAGAGACTAGTTCGGGTGGTAAATAATTGGCAGAAAAAGAAAAAATAATCAAATTACTATTTAAAAAAAACAAAACCTAGAAGGAAAAAAAGATTGAACATACTATTGCCTGTTCAGAGACAATTTCTTTCACAAAAATATTTCCTAGCTTTGCTGCTCGGGTACATCAATCCTGAGCACTCTAACTTTTGACTTATAATGATACTCCTTCAGATACAGCTTCACCGAGGGAGGAATGGGAAGTGCATCGATACCATCATAAGTTGTGCAGTTGCAAATAACTGTTCTACATATATGCTGGAGGGAGAAAGGAAAAGTCCTGTTCAGGGGAGTGGATAAAAGTGGTTCAAAGAACATACAGGAACTTGGATCTTTGTAGTGTTCTAGGAGTCCCGTGATGTCGGGAGAGTGGAAGACGCAAGGATCGTGGGCATCAAAGCTGAAGTTGTGGTTCCACTGCTCTATCCGCGCGTGGAGGGAACGACTGTAGCGCCTGAAGCTCACAGAAAACAAATAGTCTTCCTGGGCAGAGTCTCGTAACAAAAATGTTCCCTCTGGCTTTCCTTCCAGCAGCGCCTCAGCTGCATATTTATCCATGACTCCCCAGTAGCAGGGATTGTTATTGATCTGGAGGAGGTCTGGGACTAGGCAGTGGACATAATCAATCTGCGTGTGGTATTTCGGGGGCGTTTCCATCCGCAGCAGCTCATCATCCGTCTCCCACTTGGGCTTGTTCCTTTTCCTGGAACTTGTGCACAGGGTTATAACTTCATCGTCAGAGTCCATGTCGCTCTCGTCCCTACAGCTCCTTGTCCCCTTTCCTGGAGCCAGCTCAGCCCTCAGATCACTCCGGGAGGAGCTGCTGTCGGTGAAGTCGCAGGACGGGGAGGGAGAGTCCATTCCCCCGTTGGCAACCTCCTCGTCTCGCAGCTGATCCTCCCTTTCCTCATGCTGGGATAAGTCAGCAATTATCCAGTCTTCCGCTTTCGGACTTATAGGGGCCGTGTGCCTTTTGATCAAGTGCCACCGAAAAGCCAGCTCCGAGCGTGGGGGGAAAGGACACTTATCCAGCATCAGCTCACTGATATGGATTTTCCTTTTGGACGGCAGTCCCGAGGTGTGCCGGCTGCTGCAGTTCTTTATGGGAAAACACTGGCCCACAGCATCTTGCAGCTTCTGTTTGAGGGAGCGGCCCAAAAACCTGTGGCCGCAGGAGCGGTCGAGATCCAGCTCGATGGACGAGCAGCTGTATTTCCTCTCTTGGCTCCTTAAATTAGTCCCCGCTCTTCCCGCAGCGCTTGCTGTTTCGGCATCGGAGCAATGCTCGCTCTTTTTGGACCAGGAGAGCTTCTTTCCACTCCAGACATACCCGTCCTTTCTGTCGGCGCTTCTGCTCCGGCTGCTTTTGGGTCTCACATCTGCGTTTTTAGCACTGCTGTCCTTATTTTCTGCCATTGTGACAGCTTTGCTTCACAAGCTGCCAGGAAGCGCGGTGTGCTTCTTGTAGGTTTTCTCTACATAAGGAAGCTTCCTCGAGGCACTTTCTGGGAATATCTAAGGGGAAAAGAAAACAGGGCTCAGTTACGCACACGCAACCCAGCGTCACTGCTGGATACAGGACAACAGCCACAATTAATTGCTGACCATGTAGAAAGCGTATAATCAGGGTGAATTCATTAGCACGCCCCAAAAACACCAGCCTGATCCCATACAAAGCTCTATTAACCCTCCCTCGGGAAAATCATCCTCCTGAATAAGCCACCATGTTTTTAGGGAATCCATTCTGACTGTGTGGCAGAGCGGAGCGTTTTGGGTGTCGGCAGTCCCACTGCGCCAGGGCCCATCCCAAAAGGAAACCCTCCCCGTGGCAGGTGATGCTGCTTTAGCTGTGTATGGAGCAAATTCTGCATCTCTTCCAAATAACCTCTCAAGAAGAAACAAACCCGAAGAGAAACAACTAGGTCAGAGTACAAAGAGCTACTGTACCTAGATGATATGCCTGTTTGCTACTAATCCACAGGGTGGGATGCCAGAGATCTTTTTCTTAACTGACACTTTTGGGTCACTTTCGGGATGAAAAAAAAAAAATAAAAAAATAAAAAAAAAAAAATTCAATTTTATCAGTCACAGATTCCGTCAGTTTTTGAAAGCTGTTTTCCTCTGCCTTTTCAAACGGAGCTAGGAAATACTGAGCCCCCAAGGGATTGAAATATCTGGGGCTTTACATACTGAAAAGGATTAAAACAATCCAGTCCCTTACTAAAAGCAATTTTAAAAGGCCATGAAAGATGGAACTGCTTATTACTCATTAGAGAAGGAAGTTTACATTATTAAAATCAGCGTTGCTCTGAGACCTACGGTTGCTGATTTCATTTTCTTTTGTTTCCAAAGGTGTATTGAATTCTCAGATAGATAAGAGGTTTCTTTTTGAATGCTGCACTTTGAAAAAAAAAGATTAAAAAAAAAATCCTCTTTTGATGACTCAGTTGAAAACAGAACAGGATTTTTTCAAGGGACATAGATAGCAATATGGTATGGATGCTATACCCACCCTGAGGCAAGGCAGGATGTAGAAATATTTCCCATCATGTATCATGGTCAGGATATTCTATGATGCTTTTGCACCAAAACCATGCACAAGCTCCTCTGTTCCACCGGGGTGTTTTTTTGGCTGTGGGTTTTCTGTTGTGTTGTTTTGGGGTTTTGGGTTTTCGCCTTTTTTTTTTTTTTCATCTTTTTTTTTTTATTTTTTTTTTTACAACTAATTGACACGGTAAATACTAAGCAGGAAAAGAAAAGGCCATCCACTTCCTCTCTCCATTCAATCCATTCTCATCATCAGGCTTAGCCAGCATGACACAACCTCTCTGCGGTCCCCTGGGGCTGCGCAGGCTGAGTTGGAGCCTCTGCTTTCAGTAAGAGAACAAGACAGCCGTGCCAAAAGGCTCCCAGGCAATCTGGGGGCCAAACGCGGCCCAGATGGAACTTTCACCCAGCAGGTTTTGACATGGCATTCCTTATTTAAAACCCACAAACCCGAGAGCTGAGCGGGGGACAGGAAAAGGGAGGGGAAGGGAGGCGGTGCACAAATGTAGGATGAGGGGAAGATAGGATAAATATTGCAAATGTGTTGGGGGCAAAAATGGCATCAGAGCAATGGAGGTGAATAGTTCCTCACTGGCACAAAGAGGAATCACAGCACCAGGTCCACATTCCAGCAATTACAAATCGAAGATTTATTTTTCTCCTCTAAGGATTTTGCAAACTGCCTTTCAGTGAAAGCATTGCGAGACACAATGAAGACAGAAGAAAGGCAACATTTGTATATGAGACTCAAAACATCTTTATTTAGACCAGGATTCATTGATTGCTTTTGGAACATTGATATTTTTCACCCAGAAACAACTAGAGTGCAGCACTGAATTTTCTTCACAATTAAGAAAAGAGGGAAAAAAGCAATCTCATTTACCCTAGTGGTAATATGAAGTAACAGAAGACAAAAAGTTATTTCAGATTCATTCTGTAGTAAAAGACATTAACTCTCTATATATGGGATTTTTAATTGCACAGAGAGACATCACTGAGGTTGCAAAGTCAAGTACTTAAAAATTAGGATACGGCAGTGTGTAATTGCTTTTGAAACCTTCAATTATCTCATCCTGATCATCCAACCCATACAAGGAATAAGAATACGCAGAATATGGGCTTTTAATTAAAAACTGCAAAACATACAAAACCCAGAAGTGCTGGAAAGGCCCATTATTTCCTAATTCTGGCCTTCCAACTGAAAAAAGCTCAGTGTTTTATAGAATTTCTAGGTCGATGCTGTGTGTGACTGTAAAGCCACCTTCTCCTTTGTACCTTTTCCCTATCACAAATCATTAGTGGCACCTGAACCCTGAAAGTGAAGCTGGAGGAGCAGCGCGTGATGCTGTAAAGCCACGCACCATTAAGCCAGAGCTGCTTCCCTGGGGTTTGAAGGCTGCTGGAACCCGGGCGCCAGCTCTGCCACGTCAGAGTGGGAATTGCTTATCAGACAGAGCACCAGAGCTGTGAAAAGAGCAGGGAATGTGCGGAGAAAAAGGGGATGTCATCCTACTGAAGCCAGGTTTGAAATGTGTGAAGGAACAGCGGTCAGCTTGTGACTCGGGAGATGTCACAAACATCTGTGTGCTCGCAAAAGAGCTGCCTTCCAAAACATCAGCCACAGGATACCGAGGAGCCCCAATCCCGCTGTTTGGCACTAGAACAAGGGATCACACCTTCATACCCTTCCATGATTCATGGCCCCACCAATAAAATGGGGACCCAAAATAATTAAGTGCGTCTGAAAGAAGAAGGCATAAAGGGCACGGAGGCATTCAGCGCTCTATTACCACTTCGGGCTATCCATCTAAACCAGCTCTTCCTTTCACTGCAACATCCAAGGGAAATGCCACGCACATCCATTAACGGCTGCTGAAAGAGCCAGAGAGGAGGGCGAGGATAAAGGAGAGGGAAGACAGAGTGTACTTTTCCCTACAGGGCAAGGTTAAATGGAGGAGTCCAGCGCTGTGCAGCTCACACACACCAGTGCTGGGCTCCTTTTGGCAGATATTATTAGTGTCCTGCCTCCAAAAGCCTTCTCCTGTGCGGGGACACCTCAGGCATCAACGAAGCCAGCAGATTTGACAAAACCCCTGTGCTGGAAACTATTCCCCCGAAGGAAACAGCCAACATGAAGTGACGGGCAGGGATGAGCAGAGTTCACTTCAGGCCACGGGACCCGGCTTGTGGTCCAAGGTTAGCCAGCACTGCCACAGCCACAAGCAGGGAGCAGGGTGGGTTTTGCTGGTGGTGATGGGATGTGCCCAGCTCCCTCCTTCAGGGGTTCCTCTCTCTTGCCTCCAAGCAAGATGCTTTTTCTTTCAAGAGCTGGTGCCTCAACACCACAACTTCAAGGCCAGACTGAAAGCAATGTCCAGTCTCTATTTGGAGGAATAACAATATTACCTCCTAGCCAGGGGTAGGCTGCAATCCACAACTGTGATAAGGCAGAGACAGCCTCACCATATGCCTAATTAAATCAGCGGCAAATACTCAATAACTCCAATAGGAGAATCAAAACCATAAGCGTAGACAGGCCTTTTTTTTTATTATTTATTCAATAAATACTTAAATACTGAACTGCTTTAACTAGATGCTTATGTCCTGAGCTGCTGGATCCTTGCCTGTGGCCCTAAAACTCCAAGTCCTCTTCGTCAAGCTGCTTCCCTTTCGGTATAATGAAGGAACAGATGGTGGGGGGTCTCCAGCCCACCCTCCCACTCTGAGTGGGATCCCTGCCAGTGTGGCCTCAGGGAAGCCACAGCATGACTGAAAAGCCCGAAGGATGGAGGCCCCACCACCTCTCCAGTGCTCCCACACTGCACAGCCCTTCTAGTGAAGGAAGTACTTAAAAAGTTTTCTGTCCAAGGACACAAAGCCCCGCTGTATTAAGCCTCTAATTAAACAAAGACAGACTCACAAAGAACAATAAATCAATTCTGGAATTGTTACAGAAGTTGATATTCTAGAACTGATAAAATCCTGAGAGAGAAGAGCAAACTGCAAGAAACGCTTTCAACTTACATAAAAGTTATTTCAAAACAAAATCTCATTGGTAACAAGCTGTTTTCATTAATTTCACCCAATTAGATTTTGGCCATGAGACCACATTTTAAAACCTGACCTTCCCAACCTGTTGAGGATAACAACAAATCTCAATTCCTCTGTCTTAACTTATTTTCCTTCAGCTTTGACTTTATTTTGCTTTATGGAACCATCCAAAAATACTTGACTACAGAAGCCTTTCCAGCAAATTAAAGCAATAATCACTCACACACAGAAGAAAGTGACTTTCTAAAGGTGCCAGTGGTAACCTACAATACCTCTTCCTTGGAAATATCCTTGATTTATCCCTAGGACTGCAGGAGGAGCGGGGCACGTGGCCATGCCCAACTAACCTCAGTAGCTGTTTTATTCCCACCTGGGAGGTGGAACTGACCTGGAAGCACCTGCCAAAGGTGAGGGCTGCTCCGACCTCTGGCTTTAATGAAGCTCTGCCCATGTGTGGAAGGAGAGATGCTCGCAGCGCTTGGGAAACCTGAGCAGCCTTTCGAGCACTAAATCCATCAAAGCTTTATGGTCCATGACCAACACTCCGTGCTCCACCCAGAAACCCAGGAGGAGGGCAGCGATTCCCGGCTCCCGCCCTGCCGCTCGCTCCCAGCCACTCACACCTATTAATCAAGTCACTTCCCAACCGGATTTAAAGTATAACTTTGCATCTGATGCCGTGTCACTTCGGACGTGACAAAGCCACGGGGCCTGCAGTCCCTTGGCCAAGTGACCATGGAATCCTGCCACCTGAACCACCCCCCTACCTCCATGCCCTTCAAAGAGTTATCCCTGAAGGCAGCACCTCCAGACAAGGAATTTAGTTGTTACTTAGAACTGAATGTAAAATACTTTAGGTGTAGTTTGTATCAGAGCCTCCGAAAAGTAAAATAATTCAGAAAAATAAACACATTCGACATGCATTTGTCTCCATCCCAGGCAGCGGCTTGCAGCAAGAATAGCTTGGTCTTCCCACTCATCTGATAAGTGGTTCAGCTCAGAATCATTTCCCTAGAACACATTATCCTCGCCAGAAATCACGATTTGCTGAAATATGTAGGTTACACCCATGGAAAACATGTTTCTACACAGCTTCCGCAAGGTTTAATAATGAAATCTGGCCATATATATATATATGTATTATTTTTTCTTACAGAAGTGTGCCTGCTTTGTAATCCTGTCACTTACTCATTCATGAAAGTACCAACAATGTGAGTGTTAGAGAGAAGCACATTTCCAATACAAATAAATCACTCTGCTCACCCCAACCACCAATAACTCCGCTTGCAGAGTGAAATTGAAGATAAAAGGATTTTGCCTGGAAGCAATTTTTTCTTAGAAGCTGGAATAAACCGGGCCAGATCATTAAGGCTACATAAAGAGAAAACAGATAACTGCTGTTTTCCTCCTTATTTCACGTACGTGGAGCTCTAGAAATATTTTTAATCACTCCAGAAACCCACCACGGTGCTTTCTTCCTGTTTTTCAGCCAAAAAAAACCAAACAACCAGCGTAGCAATTTTCGCAGTGCAATCACTACCTGCCTGACTACAGGCGCTGTCACCTCCACCTCGCACACGCACCAGGGTGGCTGTAATTCCAAAGGAATTCCATAATGACCATAACCACCTCCAAAGGGGTTTGATCCTGCGGCTGGGCGAGCTGTTACGGGGGTGCTGCCCAAGGCAGGGGGCGAAGGGCACTGCCCCACATTTGGGTTTTTCCTGCCCTTCCTGAGCCTCTGGAGGGGCTGCCATGGAATACACACATGGATGGATGTACAGGGAATGTATGTGCACTGCGTATGTCGGGATGCACACATCGGGAGCCAGCTTTGCCAGGGGAAAAGCAAAGCTGAGCACTGAGATTCCTCAGTGACAGAGCGAAGACCCTGGGACAAGCCCTCCTGGTGACAGCAGAACCTGGATTGAACCCACCCTGGTGACAGCAGAGCCCCCAAGCACCCCGGGGACAGGGATGAGAGCCTGAACTGAATTCCCAGGTGACAGGGATGAGAGCCTGGACTGAGCCCCCCAGGGACAGGGATGAGAGCCTGGACTGAGCCCCCCAGGGACAGGGATGAGAGCCTGGACTGAGCCCCCCAGGGACAGGGATGAGAGCCTGGACTGAGCCCCCCAGGGACAGGGATGAGAGCCTGGACTGAGCCCCCCAGGGACAGGGATGAGAGCCTGGACTGAGCCCCCCAGGGACAGGGATGAGAGCCTGGACTGAGCCCCCCAGGGACAGGGATGAGAGCCTGGACTGAGCCCCCCAGGGACAGGGATGAGAGCCTGGATGGAGATTCCAGTGACAGGGATGAGACCCTGGACTGAACCCCCGGTGACAGGGATGAGATCTTGGACCAAGATCCCAGGGACAGGGATAAGAGCCTGGACTGAGCCCCCCAGGGACAGGGATCAGAGCCTGGACTGAGCCCCCCAGGGACAAGGATGAGAGCCTGGATGGAGATTCCAGTGACAGGGATGAGACCCTGGACTGAACCCCTGGTGACAGGGATGAGACCCTGGACTGAACCCCTGGTGACAGGGATGAGATCCTGGACCAAGATCCCGGGAACAGGGATCAGAGCCTGGACTGAGCCCCACGGGGACAAGGATGAGATACTGGACTGATTCCCCAAGGGACATGGATCAGAGCCGGGACCAAGATTCCAGTGACAGTGATGAGAGCGTGGACTGAACCCCCCCAGTGACAGGGATGAGAGCCTGGACTGAACCTCCCAGTGCCAGGGATGAGAGCCTGGACTGAACCTCCCAGTGACAGNAGCCTGGGCTTAACCACCCAGTGACAGGGATGAGAGCCTGGACTGAACCCCCCAGTGACAGGGATGAGATCCTGGACCAAGATCCTGGGGACAGGGATCAGAGCCTGGACTGAGACCCCGGTGACAGGGATGAGGGGCTGCACTGAACGCCCAGGGACAGAGATCAGATGCTGGACTGAGATCCCGGGCACAGAGATGAGACCCTGGACCGAGTCCCCTCTGGTACACCCCAAGCCCTCCTATACGGTCTCAGCCCCCGAGCCCCAGTGACAGGACACCCCAAACCCCCCGGTACGGTGACTGAGGGGTCTCAGCCCCCGAGCCCCAGTGACAGGACACCCCAAACCCCCCGGTACGGTGACTGAGGGGTCTCAGCCCCCGAGCCCCAGTGACAGGACACCCCAAACCCCCCGGTACGGTGACTGAGGGGTCTCAGCCCCCGAGCCCCAGTGACAGGACACCCCAAACCCCCCGGTACGGTGACTGAGGGGTCTCAGCCCCCGAGCCCCAGTGACAGGACACCCCAAACCCCCCGGTACGGTGACTGAGGGGTCTCAGCCCCCGAGCCCCAGTGACAGGACACCCCAAACCCCCCGGTACGGTGACTGAGGGGTCTCAGCCCCCGAGCCCCAGTGACAGGACACCCCAAACCCCCCGGTACGGTGACTGAGGGGTCTCAGCCCCCGAGCCCCAGTGACAGGACACCCCAAACCCCCCGGTACGGTGACTGAGGGGTCTCAGCCCCCGAGCCCCAGTGACAGGACACCCCAAACCCCCCGGTACGGTGACTGAGGGGTCTCAGCCCCCGAGCCCCAGTGACAGGACACCCCAAACCCCCCGGTACGGTGACTGAGGGGTCTCAGCCCCCGAGCCCCAGTGACAGGACACCCCAAACCCCCCGGTACGGTGACTGAGGGGTCTCAGCCCCCGAGCCCCAGTGACAGGACACCCCAAACCCCCCGGTACGGTGACTGAGGGGTCTCAGCCCCCGAGCCCCAGTGACAGGACACCCCAAACCCCCCGGTACGGTGACTGAGGGGTCTCAGCCCCCGAGCCCCAGTGACAGGACACCCCAAACCCCCCGGTACGGTGACTGAGGGGTCTCAGCCCCCGAGCCCCAGTGACAGGACACCCCAAACCCCCCGGTACGGTGACTGAGGGGTCTCAGCCCCCGAGCCCCAGTGACAGGACACCCCAAACCCCCCGGTACGGTGACTGAGGGGTCTCAGCCCCCGAGCCCCAGTGACAGGACACCCCAAACCCCCCGGTACGGTGACTGAGGGGTCTCAGCCCCCGAGCCCCAGTGACAGGACACCCCAAACCCCCCGGTACGGTGACTGAGGGGTCTCAGCCCCCGAGCCCCAGTGACAGGACACCCCAAACCCCCCGGTACGGTGACTGAGGGGTCTCAGCCCCCGAGCCCCAGTGACAGGACACCCCAAACCCCCCGGTACGGTGACTGAGGGGTCTCAGCCCCCGAGCCCCAGTGACAGGACACCCCAAACCCCCCGGTACGGTGACTGAGGGGTCTCAGCCCCCGAGCCCCAGTGACAGGACACCCCAAACCCCCCGGTACGGTGACTGAGGGGTCTCAGCCCCCGAGCCCCAGTGACAGGACACCCCAAACCCCCCGGTACGGTGACTGAGGGGTCTCAGCCCCCGAGCCCCAGTGACAGGACACCCCAAACCCCCCGGTACGGTGACTGAGGGGTCTCAGCCCCCGAGCCCCAGTGACAGGACACCCCAAACCCCCCGGTACGGTGACTGAGGGGTCTCAGCCCCCGAGCCCCAGTGACAGGACACCCCAAACCCCCCGGTACGGTGACTGAGGGGTCTCAGCCCCCGAGCCCCAGTGACAGGACACCCCAAACCCCCCGGTACGGTGACTGAGGGNCATCCCCTCGGTGTCCCCCCCATCTCCTCGGTGTCCCCCCCATCCCCTCGGTGTCCCCATGCCCGTGTTGTCCCCCACGGGTGGCTGGCTGTGTGGCTGTCCCAGCAGCTCTCACCTGGCTCCGCGGGCTGAGGCTCTTCCCGAAGCCTTTCCTTTTACCTGATGTTATTTGCCCTCTTTTTTTCCCTCCTCCGCGGGCAGGCGGGCGCGAAGATGCCCTCGGCGCAGAAGCCGATGCGGTACGGCCACACCGAGGGACACACCGACGTCTGCTTCGATGACACTGGGAGGTAACAGCCCCATTCCCGGAGGGATGGGCTTGTTCCTGTCTGATGCTTTCCCAGGAGTTGGGTATTAAGACATATTTCCTCACTGAAAGGGTGCTCAGACACTGGCACAGCTTCCCAGGGCACTGGTGGAGTCCCCATCCCTGGAGGGATTTAAAAGCCACATGGATGTGGCAGTTGGGGACATGGGGCAGTGGTGGCCTTGGCAGTGCTGGGGGAATGGTTGGACTTGATGATTTCGGAGAACTTTTCCAATCTTAATGATTCTATCACTTTCTATATTGGCCACTACTGCAGGAGATACTGGTGTGGATTTACGGCCTGGCATGATACAAGAAATCCTTTGGGTTTTGCCTGTGCTGAGAACTGGCTTTGTGGAGTATTTTGATGCTCTGAGCTTAGCAGTGATTGATTTATAACTTAAATGTATGCATATATATATATATCTCCATATATATATAGCATTATATATATATAAATACTCTATATGCTCACTTTGTAAGCGTGACTTCATAGAATCTAGCAGAAATCAGTGTAGTGGGAGTAAATATGTTTATGTATGCACTAGGAAATTAAAAATATAGTTGAAGGAATCCAACAGTGGGCTTGCTGTCTTTTCTTCTTATTCTTGTGCTAGTTCTTGAATGTATAAACATAAAGTAAATATTTACTGTTACCTTTTGCTGACTAAAAGGTAAACCCAAAAACCGAGCCCTCTCACAATTAACTCAAAGGATAAGTTTTATATTGAGTATGGTTTAAATCCATATGATTTTATTCCTTTCTTTAGTTCACTGGCTTTGGTGCAAAGACTGCTGTTAAGAGTTAGTCTAGTAACAATCCCTTGAAACCCCAAAAAACTTTGCTTGCCATTAAACCTAAATGTTTAAGAAAGCATGCAGGCATCTATCCCAAATCCCTCTGGTCCACTGCTGCTGGTGTTTGCTGGACAGATCTTGCAGGACTAAGGAGCAACATCAGGGCTCACCACTGGCTCTGTAACATGTTGCTGTTTAATTAGAATTTTGGGGGATTGCAAACAGCTTAAAAAAAGAATGCAAGATTTGATTATAGATTCATGATGCCTTTAATTAAAAATCCTGTGCAAACTCTTGATGTTTGTTCTGTGACTTCACGTTACTCTTTTCTGCACTAAAATTGTGGAATTTAACTCCAGCAAACTTTAATTCTGTATTAATTACTTTTTAAGGGTTCAGTAGGCCCAGGCCTGCATGTTCAGCTTGCAGCTTCAGTTACATTAACCATTTCATTTTTGCCCTCAGCTTTGGAAGCAGCTGTAAGGTAAGTTTTCAAAGTCTTAAGAAGAAATTAAATGCCCTTAGATAGGTCAGTGCTGATTAAGTCCTTTGAAAAATCCACTCTAGGTCCTGGAAAAAAATGGATTTACTGGTGATATCTAGGGGTCAGTTCTGATTAGTGCCAGGCCTGGGTGGTTGTCACACTCAAGGTGCTGTTACTTTTTGCCCACAGTGTTTAATGAGTTACGTAGGCATAATAAATGTAGAAATTCACTGTTTCAGTTTAAAAACACTTTAGTTTCCATTTGGGGACTGAAAGTTGTAGTGGTTGTCCTTTCCATTCCTCAGTGGTAACAAATCTTGTGTCTTTCCCCAGCTGCATTGTGACTTGTGGCGGTGATGGAGATGTCAGGATTTGGGAAAACCTGGATGACGATGATCCAAAGTCCATTAATGTGGGAGAAAAGGCCTACTCGTGTGCTCTGAAGGTATTGTTGTTAACACAGCTCCTCACAGTTGTGGATTTTTCTACGGACTGTGGGTTTGCCAGCTCAGGGGTGCTGCTTGTGTGGGTAACAAACCAGAATACTCTGACAATTCATTGTACCTCATACACAATTGTAGAGGAATTATTCCTTACATATTATATTACTTAATATATATTATTCCTTATATATGGGAACTATTCCTATATTCCGAAACTTTGTATTTTTTTTCCTTCCTCTTCCTTCACATTCAGTGACACTAATTTCTGGCTTTGATCTCCTTCTGAGGAACAAACCCATCAGATTAGGCTAATTATGCTGTGAACTCTTTAGGCTGTTTCAGTGTTTTCTCACTGTTTCCCAGGACAAGATGTGATCCTCAAGTACTAGGAATAAAGCCAAGAGGCTGCTTTATGTGGGCCTGTGTTAAGGTCCAGGGAATTAATCTGTATTAATCAAAAATTGCTTTCACAAAGTGAGTGTTGGGTAATGCTTTGGTAACACTTTTTTTTTTTTTGTAATTGGTTTCACTCTCAAAGTTGTTGTTTGGCCCAAAAATGCCTCTGACACACTGTCCCCAAAGTCAGAAGAGAATTTATATAATTGAAAATAATTGTTTTTACTCTGCACATTCAGGTATTTATCTTGACAATTCTCACAGTAGTTCCTTTATGTCCAATTATTGTTTTATTGCATTAATTAATAGCAGGTCTAAAATGTTGTCTTTGTGCCAATTTTAGAAGAAGAGAAGAATTCCAGAAGTTCTTCCCATATTGTGTAGTTAACTTGGCAGTCATAAAAGGAAACTTTACAATTGTTTTTTCAACTGCTTGTGATTTTGGAAAGGTGCATAAAAGAGGAAATAAATTAGTATTAGCATATATATATATATTATAACTTAAGAATTATGATTTGCAACCTTATTCAGAACTACTGCTTTAAGTGAAACCTCTTTCTTATATCCCTTTTAACATACCTCAGGTATCTGTTCCTCAATACCTATATAATCTATCTCCATCACTGATTTTTAGGGTATTTTGCTACTGATTTGCATCTCATTACTTATCCTTTCACAAACCAACTGAGGGTACTGGTATGGGTTCTCTTAGCAAATCAGTGGCAGAGCCAGAAATGGCTAAAACTACTAAAGAATAGATGAGGCAAAATCCTGGGCTTATTTTTAGTGGGAAAGTTTGGAAAAAGTGCTTTTAGTTTTGGGGGATTTTTTAATTTTTAAACACTGAGAAACTGAAACATCAGGAAATCTTTTTTAAAAAATGAATCTTCATTGATGAAATGTCACAAGGGACTGATCTGAGATATTGATGTAATTTGGATAACAAACCTCATCTCTTATTTAGTTGCATTATTCACTACTGACTGCTGCTTTCTTTACCTTCAGGATTTTTACTGTAACTTTAGGCAACTTCAAAAAAACCCACCCAACCACAATACTGCTTCCCCTACAACATGACAAAGAAAAAGGAAATAAGACATTTCTTTATATATATTTCAAAGTTTTACTGCTATGTACGGCTAAGGAGTATTGTCACTTGAAGAAGAGATATTATTTTCCAAGTATGGGATGATTATTTCTCTTGTGGTGCATTTCTTTTAATCAGGATTCATTTTTAGTAAAGCTCTGCCTTCTGTTTTCTGCAAAGAACTGAGCTATAGTTCATGAACTTCTCATCTTTCCCTGGTGGCATTTCACTGAGAATTCCAGTTCAAGGGTGCCCTCTCCTGATGCTGCAGCATATGAACCTAAATAGGATGCGAGTTAGTTTGGTTAAATTGATAAAGTACTAAAACTGCTGTGCCTGACTTTACTTTTTAGGGGAGAAATAAAAGTCAGAGAGTGTTTTCCCTACTACTCTTACTGTCAGACCATTTGGAACTAGTCAAGTTAATCTGCCCAAATATTTGGAGCATTTTTTTTGCTCCATGGCCATAAATATGCTTTAACTGAACTGTTATGATGGATTTTGTTTCCAGAATGGAAGGCTGGTGACAGCGGTCTCCAACCACGCTGTTCAGGTCCACACGTTTCCCGAAGGAGCTCCTGATGGGATCCTTACCCGTTTCACCATGCCCGCCAACCACGTCACCTTTAACAGCGACGGAACCAAAATTGCTGCTGGATCCAGGTACTCGGGACAAGGAAAGCCTTGGTGCCAGCCACAATCCTTCCTCATATGGCAGCTTCCTCATATGCTGATTTTTTGCCAACGAGATCATTAATCCTCAAACCTCCGAGGGCTGTAAAGTGTTGGAAAATGCCTTCTCTGGGTGAAGGGAGAGAAGGGAGTTTAGGAAACAATGCTCTGCGAGGCACTTGATCCACCAAATGGTTTTAAATGGAAATCTGGTGGGAAATCATCCTTTTTCCTTTAGTAGACTGGAGTGTTTTCAGCTCTGAGTGTGAAGTGGAAGCGTTCACCCATATGGATCTAATTGCAGTATCGAGGATTTTGTCACTGGGAGTGAAGGACAAAGACATTGTCCTGACTGCTCAGGATCACGGTGCTGCAGTCGTATGCACACATGGAAAAGTTGGATTAGTTCTGATTTGTGTAAGGGCTTCGAGTCATCCTCTGGCATAAATATCACCAGTGTGCCAAAGGATAACAGATGACGGCTGAAAGACCTGCCTGAGGGGAATTTAATGTGTGGTTTAGTTCTTTTCTTAGGGCAGCACGTTGGCTTTTCGACAGTATACCCTAGTCCTGTAACAGAGGTGGCAAAATAGCCAGCAGGCTGTGGGTTTTGTTGGGTTTTTTTCATGTATTTGAGGCTCAGGTGATTCTTAATGGGATGTGGTGAACTCTTTGGGCAGCCACAGCTAACCCAACCTATCTGCTTGCCTCTCCTCTGGAATTTGTCCTCCAGGAGATGGCAAAGCACCGTGTCTGCTCCCTGGCTCCTCCAAGTGTAAGTTGAACCAGAGAACAACGTGGCTGAATGTGCTGGACCACGAGCTCTGGCAGCTGTGGGACAGACACAGCAGCTCCACCAAATCTGGGAGGCCAGGCAGCCGTGGGCAGGAACAACCCTAATCTCCAAATCTGACAGGGATCGTGGGTTTGGGCCCTTTGCCAGCGCTTGTTTCTGAGGGAACAGCTCAGCCCCAGGATCTCGCTTTGATCGGAGAGATTAGGCAGACAGCAAGCTCTTTGCTGCTCCTAAAACTTTTACAAAAACCCCAGGATTTCTGCAGCCTGGCCAGGGCTCTCACAGTTTTAGGAAAAAGAGCTCATGAGGCCACCCCTCAGTGAGGTCTTGTGTGACATTCTGAAGGAGAAGGTGACAGCCAGGAAGTGGAGTATCCCAGACTCCTCTATTTTCACATGGAATCTACAAACTTCAGTTTTACAGAAGTTTAATATCCAACTGGCTGCCAAAGTTCTCATGGAAAGAGTTAAAAGTAATGGTTAACCCTATGGAATGAGGTCCTAAAATGAAATTTCTCCTCAAGGGTGTTGCAATGAAGTACGAGAGGGAGTGATACCACAAGTTAGGACTGGAATTCTGAGTTAATGGCTGTAATTTTGGAGGAGGGAATAAAGTTGTAAAAATTCTGTTAATGTATCTGATACGCTAAGGGGTCTTAAAAATCCTGTTAAAATGTCACAGAAATAAACTGCTGGCTTTATCTTTTTTTAAAAGCCACATGACCAAATAATTCTGGTAGTGAATATTGATCCCATTCAGCAGATAGTTCTTGTTAAGTCATCAGTGGTATCTAAGCAGAGGTTTTCATGAGGCCACAGAATATTATGTTGAACAGGTGTATGGTCTGTGTGTCCATAATATTCTTCAGAGAACAACCATATTTTATGAACTTTGACATGAACAAAAATTATTTTCTGATAAAAACAGTCTGGCTTTACTTCTAGTGTAGTAAGCCTCAAGAGTCTCATTTTCCATTGTATCATAGCGTAGAGAGCTGTAACCTCCCCAAAAGGTACTTAGTATTCAATTCTTACTGCCAGGAACATACAGTTTATCATTGTTAATACCAATGTTAATACTTTTATGTCTGTGCCATTGTGATCTCCAGTGACTTTATGATCAAAGTTGTGGAGGTGACTGACAGCAGCAAGCAGAAAACATTCCGAGGACACGAGGCTCCTGTTTTAAGCCTGTCTTTTGATCCCAAGGAAGTTTACCTGGTAAAAAAAAGACTTCATTGTTCACTTTCTACTTTGAATCTTATTTTCTGTAGGGGGGAAAAAAATTAATAATGTATTTTTTACCAAGAAAACCATCAGTGACTGGGCACATGAGACAACTTTTCAGCTGACCTTGCTGATGATGGAGTGTGTCACAACTTGTTGCCTCCCAGGACAACTCAATCTCAATTCTATGTCTTGTTCTTTTGGAATTTAAAGGAGAAAAGGTGGCTCACTAAAGAAATTTAATATTAATTTGGAGCCTCTGTCACAAATTAGCAGCTCACTTGAAGTGTGAGGGTTTGCAGTTACAATAGCTTGGGTTGAGCACAATTATCAAGATGAAGTATTAGAAAGTTTTAAGTCTTAAAATGGTTTAAACAAGGAGGCTTTCTTCTTAAAACTGCCTCCATAGCATGTCTGTAGCATTGGTTGTGGGGATTTTTCCATTCTGTAGCATTAATTTCCCTATGTCTTTAATTATTAATTTGTTTACAAAATTCTCTTGCCCAGGCCTCAGCGAGCTGTGATGGTTCTGTCAGAGTCTGGAAAACTGAAGATCAGGTAAAAGGCCTGCTTTTGCATGTGAAATATTTCCTAAGAAATCCAGTATTACACAAACAGCGAGAAGAGCTGGACTGAAATAACCCTCCTGGAATAGCATTTTTTTTCGGGGAAGAATTCTGACTACACTTCACAGGATACTTTTATCTCCTTCTGGGAGAAATTCCAAAGCCTGATTATGAAATGCTGCCCGGGGTAGCTGTGGATTGCTCTTCCAGTGTGTGAAATCCCCGATGTCTCCTGTTCATCTTTCCTAACTGGGCCAACATTGTGCATTTTGTCCTTGGCACATTCAAAAATAACATTTCTGGGTAAAGTTAGCAATTGCCATCAGATTCCCTCCGTTTGGAATTTCAGCTCGTTGCTTTCAGGATTGAGGAAGAATTTTTATTAGAATAAAGAAATTAAAAATTGTAATAACCAGATCCAGCCTCTGCTCGTGGAACTCTGAGAAATTTGAGGGTTTCAGGTGAAGGCTTTAATAAGGCAATTCTGCATGTGAATATGGGGATTAGTTTTGCTGAATGCCATTGACTGGAATAAGAATCCATGTGGAATTATTCCTGTAAGTACAATTGAAAATATACCCCACCACACTTGTGGGTTGTTACTTTTTGAAGACAATAGCCTAATTCTAGTGTGAAATCTCATGTTCCTGGCTGACAGTGGGTGCCTTTTGGGGAAATGACAGTGAGAGTGTTCTAGGATTGTGGCAGTTTGATGTGGGAATCTGGGCTGTGATTTGAGATTACAGCCATTCATTCTTTATACTTCTATTTATGTATCTTTATGCTGCTGTGTGTCACCTTGCTGTACTTGGTCTGGGGTTGACAAATGCTTTTTGGCCACATTTCTCTGCAACCTAAAAATAGGTGAGCTCATTTGTTCTGTACTTGATTAAAAATACATGTCCTGTGATTTTATTTCTGTTACAAGTAGTTTTATTGTCATTAAAATAGTTTCAGGGCTACACTGACAAATTATTTTTAAGGCACTGTGTACCTTTGGGTTTGGATGAAAGAGCTTATTTCACATTCCAAAAATTATATTTTTTTTCCTTCAGTTTTTTTTCCCCCAGTTTTTCTTTAAGAATTTGTACAACACACTACAGCTAGAAAGCTTTTTTTTTAAATATTTTGTTTTCAGACATGCACAACAAGCTGGCAGCTGCTCCAGAAGTGTAATGATGTGATAAATGCTAAATCAATCTGCAGGCTTGGCTGGCAACCTGGCACTGGCAAGGTGAGTGACGTTGTTTTATCACATCTTAATCTTTCTTTTCTCTCAGAGTCCCAACAGTAGAATTCAATCCGGGCAAGCCCAAATCACACCTCCTGGGAGCAAAGGAAACATTTGGGGTGAAGTTCCCTTTTAGGAAAAATAAATAGCTGGGAATGGTTCCTAGTTGGAGCTGCAGGCTGTGTTTGGCAGCAGTCCAGCTGTCAGCCCAAACCAGCATTAAACAGTCGCGTTGTGCTGAATAGGAAGGAACATTGTACACGAGGGAAGTCATCAAATTGCTCACAGCAGAGCAGCAGAGGAGGTCAGGCTTTCTCTGCCCTATCAGGGATCTTGCCCTGTAAATATTTCCCTTACTAAGTTGTTCCCTTTCTTTTCAGCCCAAGAACAAAACTGAAGGAGGTTGTAGCCAAGTGGGGGTCGAGCTCTTCTCCCAAGTAGCAGGGGTCAGGACAAGAGGAAACGGCCTCAAGTTATGCCAAGGGAGGTTTAGATTGGATGTTGGGGACAACTCCTTATGGAAAGGGTTGTCAGGGCCAGCACAGCTGCTCAGGGCAGGGGTGGAATCACCATCCCTGCAGGGCTTCAAAAGCCCTGTGGATGTGGCACTTGGGGACATGGGTTGGTGGTGAAGATGGCAGTGTTAGGTTAATGGTTGGACTTGATCTTAGAGGGCTTTTCCAACCTAAATGATTCCATGATTCTTCAAAACACCTGGCTGCTGTAATAGTGTCACACATAAACTTTCCATGAAGTGCAAATGTCCCCTGCAGTACCAAATGTTTCCATAAAAACAAACGCTTTCAGTTTTTAGCCCAATTCTTCCCACAGACACGTATATCAAATGGAAGTAGTTGCCTCGCTTCTCTCACAAAGCAAGCTGTTTGAATCCTAGCAAAAATAAATCCTAGAGAAATAAACAGCCAGTAACATTTATGTAGTTCTGTGAAAGATGAAACGAGCTGTTTCAGGAGTCAGCTATTCAAATAAGATTTATTGAGAAATTGTAGCCTGATCAAAAGGACTTTGGGGAGGGAGGGAAAAGAATAACGTAATCCTTGTGCTCAGAGCATTGAAAACTATATGTGTGTGTGTCAGCTGCTTGATGAATGAGAACTTCTAACCTTATGGTGCAGTTTTCTGCCAGAAGGAAATGAAGATTAAAGTAGAAACAGACATGTTTTGCACTGTTACATGTGCAAAGCATTAAAGAACCTTGTAATTTAAATTACTTCAGCTTTCTCTCTCAGTTGGCATTACTAGGATGTTAGAGAGCTGTTAAATACTGAGGCAGTCACATCTGTGAGGCTTCTGAATGGAGGAGCTGTGCTGTTTGAATGTTCTGTTTGACAGGTAACTGGTTCTAAATTTGCTGATATTTTTCCCTTTGAGCAGTTGCTGGCAGTTCCTGTAGATAAAGTTGTTAAACTCTACAGAAGAGAAAGCTGGGAGAGCCAGTCAGATCTATCAGATGCCTCCATCACACAGGTGGGTACACAAACCAGGTTCTTGTTGGATATTCCATGATTTAAATGTTATTCTGCTGGAAACTATCTTCTGGAAAGTATCTCTCCCATCCCTGACCCACTTCTCTTGGTGACGATTGTTCACCTTCTCAGTTTAATTACTGATCCTGTTAGTTTCTGTTTGGAAACAGGGCAGAGATACTAAAGGATGTTATTCCCCTCTCCCACTTAGCGTAACCCACTAGGTCTCTGAAATCTCTTGGCAAGTCACCAACTGGAGCTGAAGAACATCTATTTTCACAAATGTCTCTAAAAACAGAGCTTTTTAGGAAAAATGTCAAAATTTCTCTACAGAACATTTCCCTCAGTTGTTCAGTTTATATTTTATTAAGCTGAAATGTAGCAGCCCTAACTGTGCCATCTTTGTTCTTTTGGCCTCATTATATACTTGGAAATCTTTGTCTTAAAGAGGACAGCCTTCCTAGTGTTCATTAAGATACACAACATGCAGTCCTGGATTTTAATTTGTGGAACTGTATTAAGTTCAAAATAAATAAAGCTACCTTTAGTGCTGAGTTTGCAAAATACACTCTGCTTCTGTCTACATGTCTAGAATTGGGGTTTTTTTGACCTCATGGCAGTGTTTAATAACAGAAGAAGGGTATTCTTAAAAATTATTTAAAGAATGTTGGGGTTTTTTTTAAGAAACCATTTTTATAATAATTTTAAAAGAAAAAGAACTACCTAAACCCAGTAACAGGGGCTGGATATGATTTGGTAAAGATGATTATTATCCATTTTTTTATTCCAGAATATCTGTCTGTTTTAAGCTCCAGAATAGGAATGCTGTGAATGCATTGGTAATTTTTTATTCCTATTTGTTCTGTTTTTCCCTCAGCCTCTGAATGTTGTGGCCTGGTCTCCTCGTGGGCAGTACCTGGCAGCTGGAAGTGTGGATGGGACTCTAGTGGTGTGGAATGTGGAAACCCAGGAGTGCATAGAGAGGTATTCCATGTTGGTCCATGTACCCCCAAGCACATCTTTGTCTCGACAAGGAATTTTCTTGTCTTTTTTGTAAAATATTTTTTTGTGCAAATGTAGAACTTTAACTCTTGAAAACCTTTAATAAGATTTTCAGGGTGTTGTGGTGTAACCCAGCAGGGAAGGGACACGGATGTGGATTTTTTTCCAATTCCACAGTCTAGTTTCCTATGTGCAAATATCTTTTATCACTTTTTAATCTAATAGTGGAGTTTTGATGGAAACAAAGTTTCTTCCCATCACAAATTCCTAGATCGTTGGCAGTAAGGTGTATTTTCTGAAGGAAGAGGAGAATAAAAGTAAGTCAGTCAGCCATCCTCAGCTGCAGGCAAAAAGGGACACACTGGCAAATTGCACTTTTTCTGGGTTGGTTAAGACATCTCTCTTTCAAAAAAATGAAAAAGATATGATTAAGTGAGGCAGAAAAGATGAGAAGGGATCATTTATCTATATGAATATTTTGGGTAAGAAACACGGTTGTTACTGTAATGTCTATGTTAAGAATTAAAGACAGATTATGTGAATAATTAAAGGGATGATTTTTTCTGAGGATAAAGGGTGGAAAAGATAGAGGATTAACTCATCAGTTTGGTGTAATAGAAACAACTAATGTTCTTTTTATAACTGCACAGTTCTGGAATGTAGGACTGCTGAGGAATTACTTTGTCTTTTCCCCGTGTATCAGGAAGCTCTTCTTTTAAGAATATGATTCTGTTTGAGTTTTAAAGCTTAACTGATTTCCTTCACAGAAAAGGAAGGCTTGCCCTATTTTTTGTAGCAGCTACTTATTCCAAAGGTGGCCTATTAATTATTTTATTATGTGTACCATCACTTTCTTGTACTAGTAAATATTACCACTTTTTACAATAACTCTCGGGGCGGGGTTGGGGGTTCTGCCCTGAGAAGCTTACTAAAAATCCATTAATTTTGTCTTCTTTTTAGGATGAAACATGAGAAAAATTACTCAATTTGTGGGCTGGCATGGCACCCTAAATACAAGCAAATTGCCTACACGGACACTGAAGGAAATCTGGGGTTGTTGGAAAACATTGGTGTCGCAGACAAGCCAAATGATAAGGTGCTCAGTACTGATTATTTCTTAAATTAACACGATTATTCAGCTTACAAGTTATACTGAACATTCAGCTGTGTGTGCTGCAAGTTCCCTCCTGTGTGTTAATTAATTTCCCGAACTCTGTGCCCAAAAGGGGGTGTTGTGATGAGCATTAATCTGGTTTTAGGTTGCCAGCACAGTGGCCAAGGACTACAATGACCTCTTCGACGGTGACGACGATGACTATTTCAATGGAGATGGGATTGAACCTCGGTCCTCCCCAAGGGCTGGAGCTGATGAGGAGGATGATGATGACCTTATGCCAACTTCAGGCCATCTGAGACGGGCAATAATTGATGACGATGAGAACTCTCTAGGTACAGAATGAACGAATTTTCCAGAGCTCTTCAGTGCTGTTTTTTGGGACGATCTTTTATCATCCTCTACTCTGCTTTATTTTTCCAGAGAAATTTTGGCTGTTTGAAATTTTTTTCACCTACATTCTGTCATAATACTGTGTGTAAAACATTTTTTTTTTTTTTTAACTTACAGATATTGGGTTGATAAAAGCTAGTTCCAGCCTTCTTGAAAAGGAGGATGATGGTGATGATCAGCCTGGTGGCTTTTCAGCTTTGCCACCCTCATCTACACAACAGCATTTCTATGATGGGCCAATGCCAACACCCAGGCAAAAGCCCTTCCAGTCTGGCTCCACTCCTGCACATCTCATGCATCGATTCATGGTAAATCTGTGTGGCTGTATAGGCTTAGTTGCTGCCTTTAAAACATATATTACCCAGTTCTTACTGTGGTTTAATCTAATCTTATCAGAGATTTTTGAAATTTTTTTAATGCAAAGTAAATAATGCAAAATAGTGCAAAATATAAATAATGCAAAGTAGCTTTGTGTTAATGCAAAGGCTCCATAATGTTTTGGTCTGCATTAGACATAAATGCAGAATCACAGAATCAATTAGGTTGGAACAGACCTCTGAGGTAAGTCCAAAAGCAAGCTATCCACTTTGTACTTGTGTTACTGAATTCTAGCAGATCTGTTTTAAAGTTCTTTTTTCAGTCAGAATTGTGGATATTTTAAGACACGCGTGCTAATCATCCACTCTTTTTTTTTTCTGACTGCAAATTCTTCACGCTTAATTTTGCAAGGAGAAAGATGCCTAAGCCATGAGGATGAAACTAATTTCTGCCTAATTCAGCTGTTTTGGGAACCACAAGTCCTGATTAAACACAAGTGTTGAGCCTCCCTCCTGCCACCTACCCACCCTTGTGTCAGACAACAAAGTTAGGGCAGGCTGATTGAAGCCAGTATGCCTGATTTGATGGGGCTTTTTTTGGGGGTGCTTCTTTCTCCTAGGTCTGGAATTCCGTTGGCATCATCCGGTGTTACAACGACGAGCAGGACAATGCCATAGACATCGAGTTCCACGACACCTCAGTGCATCATGCGACACACCTGCCCAACTCCCTGAACCACACCATGGCTGACCTCTCTGCTGAGGCCGTTCTGCTGGCCTGTGAGAGCACAGAGGAGCTGGCCAGGTGAGTCCTCGCCTTGCTCTGCAAAACCCACAACATTGAACTTGTTTCAAGTATTTCGACTTTTCTCTTTCAGCTTCTATCACTTTTTTGAGCTTTTTTGGCTTTTGATCCTGCTTTTTTCTTTGTGGGACCACTCTTGAGGAGGATTTTCACATCCACCCACTTGGAGACTTCAAAAACGTCATTTGTTTCCTGAGAATTTCTTTTAAATCCCTTTTTCAAATGTATATATACTGGAAACTTCATGCCTTGCAGGCTCAAAGGGCATTATAAACATGAACAATAGCTTTTCAGTCTGCTCAGATCAAAGATCAATCATGAGGGTTCAGCTGTTTCTTTTCCTACTGTTTCTAAGGAGACACGTTTGGAGATACTCAAAGAATTACAAGTGTGAAGAACACAAGTTTATGAAAACCACAGAAAGATTTAAAGAGCTGGGCCAGCTAAACTCTGTTCTTGCATTTAAGAACAATTGCAACAATATTTGATTGCTCATTTCTGTGGAAATGTCTTGAAGAAAGAACGTTCTTCATATTTGCATGCACACAGCACTGTGATAAGTTGAAAAGCACCCTCTTCCTTTAAAGAAATTATTTCTATGTGTTGGTTGTTTGACTTTGAAAGTGTTGTGGTTTTTTTTTTCTCGAGGAAAATGGGAAATCTCTCAAAAGGCACAGCGTCTGTGGATTGGTCACAGGCAGTTTTCAATTATTAAGGTGGCAGAACTGAAGTTTTTAATTATTTTTTTTTCCTTTTGTGAGGGAGCATAATATGACAGACTTGTAATGAGGGCTGATATTTGGGGGTGCCATGCACCTTCAGTTTTTATTAATGTTAATTAAGCTGATTTCACCTAAAAATTCTCCCTTCAGACCTTTTACCTGTCTCTGCTTTAGGCTCTAAAAGGTCGAGCTGGCTCTTCACTTTCTGAATAATAGGAGCAACACCTTTGCAAATGACCACTTGTAATTGGTAGTTCCATCACAGACTGCAGGTCTGATAAAAGCGATAGTTATTGTATTTTAATTCATGTTGAGATATTCGTGTGCTCTCTGTCTCTGCTCCAGCAAGCTCCACTGCATTCATTTTGGCTCCTGGGATGCCAACAAGGAGTGGACAGTGGATATGCCAAAGGATGAGGACATCGAGGCCATCTGTCTGGGTCAAGGCTGGGCTGCTTGTGCCACCAGTGCCTTTCTGGTCCGTGTGTTCACCGTTGGAGGGGTTCAGAGAGAGATCTTCAGCCTCCCAGGCCCAGTGGTGTCCATGGCAGGGCATGGAGAGCAGCTGATGATTGTTTATCACAGAGGTAGCTTTTGTCTTTTTTCAACCAGAGTTGTTTTCAATCCTTGTCTCTTACTCGCTTCACACACGGGTTCATTTGTGTGTAATCACCAGGAGTGTTTTCTTCTTCTTTTCTTCACGATGCTTCTCCTTCTGGTCTTCTGGATGATGCTTTTACAGGCACATCCGTCACAACCCACAACCCTTCTGACAGCAAAGCCTTGGTTTTATAATGGAATGCTGAGATGAACCTGTGGGAAAGGGGAGACTTTTGTAACAGTGGAATTAATAGATTAAACTTGGGTTTCAGATATGCCAGAATGAATTACCACAGGAAATAAAGGAAGTAATTGTTATGCAGGCCTGGTGTGTCCAAAATGACAAACAGTTGCCTCTCTGACAGTGGTATTCATGGGTGACCCTGCATTAGAATTAATTTTTGATTCAAAACTAATTTAGCCAAGAGAGTAAACAATCCTGCTGTTTTCTAACCCATTCATTGAACAACTTCTTCCCAGGTACTGGGTTTGATGGGGACCAGAGCCTCGGGGTGCAGCTGATGGAGCTGGGAAAGAAGAAAAAACAAATTTTGCATGGAGAGCCTCTTTGTCTTACAAGGAAATCCTATTTGGCTTGGGTTGGATTCTCTGCAGAAGGTATGAAATACCTACAGGAGTGATATTGAGAAATACTGACACTGCTAGGGGAATCACAGGAAAGCTGGAGAGGGACTTGAGACAAGGGCATGAAGGGACAGGACAAGGGGGCATGGCTTCCTACTGATAGAGGGCAGGGTTAAATGGGATATTGGGAGGGAATTCTTGGCTGGGAGGGTGGGCAGGCCCTGGCACAGGTTGCCCAGAGAAGCTGTGGCTGCCCCTGGATCCCTGGAAGTGTCCAAGGCCAGGTTGGACAGGGCTTGGAGCCACCTGGGCTGGTGGGAGGCATCCCTGCCCATGACAGGGTGTGCCACTGGATGAGCTTTACGGTTCCTTCCGATCCAAACCATTCTGTGATTCTGTGGAGGAGTTCGGCTAATTAATGCCCTTTTAGTAATGATGATCTTGGCTCCTGGACTTCATACCATCTATCTCCTCAATGCTAAACAAAATTCTCTTTGTCTATTCTTTCAAGTTATTTATCAGAAATAATATTTTTCCCCTCTAGGAATAAAATACACTTGAACTTCCCCAGAACTTGTTCTCCTGATGGGTTTCCCTGCTCAGCAAGGAGAAATAAGCTGCATTAGTACACCAGAAGAGCTCCCTGACCCCCCCCCCAAAATTGGTAGCCTGATACCCAGAAATTGTAAAATAGCTTGGGAATCTCCCCAGGTAGCATGAATTTGATTTCTTTGTAAAGTATTTTAAATGTGAGCTTGTCAGTTGAGTGACACCAGCAGCGGTGCTGACCTGACACAAGGTGGCGCATCTTTCCAAGGAAACCGGTTTTTCCCAGCTCATTTGCCCTGTGTTTGGGAGAGAGGATGTCTTTGAGATGTGCAAACCATCCTTTCCCAGCTGTACCCACCACTTCCATCTCGCTGGTGGTGTAATAACTGCCAGAAGAACTATTTTTTTTAATTTATAACAAACAGGCACTCCTTGCTACGTGGATTCCGAGGGGATCGTGCGGATGTTGAACCGAGGGCTCGGGAACACCTGGATTCCAGTGTGCAACACCAGGGAGCATTGCAAAGGAAAATCTGATCACTACTGGGTTGTTGGCATCCATGAAAACCCCCAGCAGCTCAGGTCAGATAATCCACAGGGAAATGCTTTGTCTGTCTTGGTTTTCCCATCCCAGAGTGCTTTTTACTTGGAGAAGGTGGAAAACAGGTGGCTGGTCAAAATGCACAGCAAATGGTTACTTCCCAAATATAATTCTGCGTGGATGATTTGGTTTGAAACTGGTTTTGGATAAACTCATTAGGGGTTTGTAACTGTCTGATTGTGGCTTTTTGCCTTGGCTAAGACAGGGGGGGTGTGCACTTTACTGTGAAATCCCACAGCTCTGAGGCAAACACGTTCATAAAAGTGCATTTTGCTGAAGAAACCTGCTGGAAAGTTGTGGTTGCTGTCAGGAATCTGCTTCTCCTGTTTGTGGTGTTTTGGAGTTGGGGTTTTATTGAGTTTTATTTTTCCCCCCCATATTTTCCCCTTTTGTGCCTTTGAAAAGAATCCAATTCTCTATCTACATCATTAGACTGAGATAAATCATTCAGAGATAAATCAGAGCTCTCTGTTACTATTATATTAATATTTAAACTGTGGCCACAGAGAACAATTTTGTATGTAAATTTGCCCAAATATTAAGCTGAAAATTAACCATTTCTTTATCAAGTATGTCTAAACTGTCTAACTGTTTCTCTTTACTGTAGCATGCATCCTGAACATTTAGTTGCTAAGCTTTGTTTGTATCCCTTTTTATTCACTAGCCTGTGTCCTTTTCCTACCAAGGCAGGGTCCATCATCTCACATCTTTAGACTCTTTTACTTGAGTGGTCATACTCAATTGTGGAGGTTGATGAGAGGCTGCATTGTATTTAAACTCACATGACATTCTTTGTAATCCTCTGCTTTTTTTGCAAGAAGGGAAGTAATTTGATATCTCTGGCAAATATCACTTCACTGCCTGTTTCTCCTTCCAAATCCTTATGTTGGCCTCCAGAAAATTCACCAGAAATGTGCAGGACACATCACACTGATGAGATGGTAAACTGCGAGTCTGTCATGAATTTTTACCTCCTACTCGAAGAAAGACTGGGCTACTCTGAGTTGCAAAGAACATTTTACTCAGAGCCAGCAGCATAATAAAGATAAAGGAGAGGGTAGGGCTGTTGTAGAAACACCACATGCCTTAATTAAGAGATAGCCAGAACAGAACACTAATGCTTCCTGTTCTTTTTTTTTTTTTTCAAGTCTCTGACACAGCAGCTTATAAAGCCAGATGTTTTTGTCAATGCTGCACTGGTGCTGCTGGAAATACAGCTCTTCCCAGTCAGTGGTTTGCTTCAGAAGTTGTTGCCAGGAAGCACTCATTTAAATATAATGAAACAAGAAGCCTATGCCTTCAGTTGTTCAGTGGTTTCTGATTTAAATGAGTTGCATTTACTCTTTGTAGTAGCTGTGTGAGATCAAGAGCAGTGTGTGTTCTGTGCCACGTCTGGAGTTTGCAGTGGCAACAAGAGCAGCGTGTGCCGTGCTGATTTGGAAATCTTTTCTTGGTTGCTGTGTAAAAATAACCCTTGACGATGCAATCTTCCCTATTGCTGCATTCAACTTAATTACTGCTTTTTAAAGACCAAATCCTCTTAAAGCATCTTGCTTCTTAGGAATCATGGTTTAGATGTGGAGCGACCGGAGGTGTGTTTTGTTTCCCGTGCACAGGTGCATTCCCTGCAAAGGATCCCGGTTCCCTCCCACGCTGCCACGACCCGCTGTGGCAATTTTACCTTTCAGACTTCCTTTCTGCCAAACTGCAACGGAGAAGGGACAGATGGAGGTATGGAATGGTGGCAGTCTCGGGTGTCCCCCGTGGCAGGGATTATACCAGATTCCTATTAATCATCTCTGCCGTGAGAGAGGGCAGTGCAAACCCTGAGCGAGTGGCTGGGGCAGTTATTTGTGTTCAGTGTTTCACGGGGTTTGGTTCACAACTGTTCCTACAAGAATACAAGATCAAACTGCCAGAGCTGACCCAGACTTGTATTTACACACAATCTGTTTTTGACCACTGAAGTTTTTCTCACCTTCTCTTTTTTTTTTAAGTGGGTGGTGACATCAGATTTTGAGATCCCAATCAAGACCCCCTTGAGAATGTCTGGTTTTCAATATTTAGGCAGAAAAAATTTTCTGGAAGATGTCTTTTGGGAAGGTGTACTAAGTATTCAAATTCATATAATTGCTCTGAAAACACAGACCTTCTTGCTTGGCTTGTTTTCTGAAGGTAGAGTAAGATGTGCATGTGGAGAACTTCTAGAAAAATACCTGCATTTATTCTTCAGTTTTTATTGGTTTAAATATTTCAAACTTGTGGTGCTCAGCTGTAATGCACAAAATAGAAATGAACATAAGATTCTAAGCTCAGCTTTAGAGACAGTTCAGTGCTATTTGAAATTTATTCTCTTTGATAGAAGTGTAGATAAAAAGTTTCGATAATAAACACACTGTCATTTTTAGTGAATTTTCCTTTATTTAGTTAAGTCTTTTTCTTCTTTATCTGATAGAGTATGTCTTCCATTCCTCTCTCCACTCACTGTGATGGGAGGAGAATGCCAGAAACTGTTAATTTGATTTGAGGGAATATGTAAAGAAAATTATTCCAGTACAGTTGATGAAAACACACTGGTTTTGAAAAAGTTTATAATTATTTGGAACACAACTAGCCTGGTCTAATAGCCATTCCAGTATTTTGCTGAGCAGCCAGAGTTGTATTTTCTGTTTGTGTTTCACAGATAAACTCCTACATTTACTGAGTTATTCTGGAATGCTTCCAGTTTGCTGTGGGACAGCAAGTTATAAGATAAAATAACCAACTTCTTCTAGAATTCTCTATCCTGGCAGCATGCTGGTGAACATGTAGGTCTCATCCTGCTGCACTCCTGTAGTATAAATGGAATTTAACAAGTATGGCAACTGTTTGGATCAGTTTTGATAGAGGTAGTTGTTAGTGTGGTCTATTTTTTCCTCACTAGGCATTTGCTGTATAGAGAATTGTCTCCCTCTCACCCAAATTATCAAAGGAAAGGAACATTTAAGCATAAATTGATAAAATACATTTAAATTGCTAGGCACTATTTTAAGGGCTGTTTATTTCCATCTGAATTCCAACATGCATCCTTCTCCCTTTTCCAGGAACAGTACTGGCGTTCTGTTGTGTTTCACAACCACGTGGATTACTTATCCAAAAACGGCTATGAATTTGATGAAAATGCTAAAAATCAGGCAGTAAAAGAGCAGCAAGAACTTTTAATGAAGCTGTTTGCTGTAAGTACAAATACAGAATGGAAAGAATCCCTGAGACTTTTCCCCTGAGACTGGAGGTGGCCAAGGCCGGGTTGGACGGGGCTTGGAGCAACCTGGGCTAGTGGAAGGTGTCCCTGCCCAAGATGAGCTTTAAGGTCCCTTCCAACCCAAACTCTTCTGGGATTCTATTATTTATTGGTAGATGGGATTTGATGCAAATGTTGATGTGATTCCTTTTATTAGGAGTCTGGCAATCCAGCTGGTTCAGACTATGATACCAGATAATAATCTTGTTATTGCTTATCAGTGTGAAAGGGGGTTGAGGGAAGAAGGAGGAAAAAAGGGCTTTTTCTCATGGTTGTTGGAGTTTTGTCTTTGCGCATTCACTCCACCGAGACCAGAATATTCTGCTCCTAGAATATGTAACCCCCACCCCGGATTCTTCTCTCCCAGCTTTCGTGTAAACTGGAGCGGGAATTCCGCTGCGTGGAACTCGCCGACCTCATGGCACAGAACGTCGTGGCTCTGGCCATCAAATACGCCTCTCGCTCCCGCCGCATCAACCTGGCCCAGCGCCTCAGCGAGCTGGCTGTGGAGAAAGCCAGCGAGCTGGCAGCAGCCCAGCAGGAGGAGGAGGAGGAAGAGGAGGAAGAGGAGTTCCCAAAGCGTTTGGGTGCTGGGTAACGCAGATTTCTGTGGCTAAAAAGCTGTGATGCCTTAGGACTTTATGTATTTTTATATATATATAAATTTTATACAGCTGTGTAGCCTCTTTTATTTGAAGTAGCAACCAGCAGTTTCTTCCCCTGTACTACGTTCCTGAATGTCTTGAGTTAAGGGTAAGAGAGGGACTAGAACATTTTATTTGGGACTCATGTACCAGGATCTAGAATAACAATACATATTGTACTCAGAATAAGAGAGAAGACCCAGAGATCTTGGAGAAGGTCCAACCAGGAAATGTAATGTGAAGAAAATGATAGTGAAGAAGTAAAGGGGTCTTGAGACCCCCAACTCAGTTCTAGGAAGGCGTGCCAAGGGAGGTTCTGAGGGTGGCACCTAGGTGGGACAAGGGTAGGCAGTCCTTGGCTTGGATGTAACCTTTAGTTATGATAATTAAGTAGTGTTATAAAATTAAGGATCACCCCTGTGCTGCATGCACATAAATATACTTTTGGAACTTGAAAAGCTTTTCAGTAAAGAGCTCCTCTCTACTTTACCCCAGTTAAATGGCCTCGAAAGTTTTCTCCTCATTTTAGGCAACAGCTGTGCACATTTTGACCACTCTGTTAATGTTCTGGCGCACTCCTCTGGACCGTAGTTCGTGGTGTGTTTGGTGGGAAGTGACATTTTGTGCTGCCCTACGTGTAAAGTGGTACATCCTTGTGGACATCTTGTGATGGCTCTTTAGGACCAGGATACAAGCACAGAGGGAAATGTCCCCACTCCTGGCTTCCTCTTTGCCTGTGTTCCACAACTTCAGAGGCAAAGCAGGCTCAATACTAAGTTGCTCTGACAGGAATTTTTTTTCCTTCCCATCTTTCCCTACCTTATGCTGTTTTGGTTATTTCACTCCCACCTATTCATTCCACGACTGTCTTAAAGTCCTGTCTTTCTCCAGTCCTCCTTTTTTTTCAGTATCCTATCCCAGCGTATCCTATTTAGTCTTATTCGCTCCTAACTAATATTCCCAGCTCTTCACATTTATGGAACATACTACAGGTTGGCTTTGCATTCTTTTTCTCTCTGTGTCTGTGCTATCTACCTTTCCTTGCCTACCTGCATCTGCTTTATAAAGCATAATGAGGCAAAAGTTGAGCGGGATTTTTTGATATTTTTTTGGTTTGGTTTGGTTTGGGTTTTTTTTGCTTGGTTGGGATTTTTTATTTCTAATATAGCCCATACAGAAGAGCTGTGTTCTTGCTTGGCCACTGGATGTACAAATATAATGAAATTAGCTGTTAACCACCAGTCTGACAGTGCAGAAAAAATGTCATAACACTGTGTCAGAAGCAAAGTCTTCCTATAGCAATTTTATGTGTGAAGTTTGGGGCTTATTTAAGCAGGAGGAAGTGGTAATTCCCTGAACTTATCTGTAGCCTTTCCTTTATTCTTCTGTGTGAAATTGTGGAGTAAAAACTCGTTTCTAAATGCTCTGGCTCACGTGTGGAAGCTTTAATCCCATGTGTGTAACTTCAGCCACTCTGAGGGTTAAAATTCATCACAAACACAAATTGGTTTTAATATTTACAGATTTTTAGTAATTGGCAAAGATTAGGAGGGACATGCAAGAAATGTACATCCCACTACACTGGGAGAATAATCAGATTAAAAGTTAAAACTTGCTGCCTAAGTTTCAGTTTGAGATTATATATCCATGTTGCCAACTGTGTGGTAATTCAGGGGTGCAGAAAAGTAATCTGGTATTACTGAGTCTACTGGATGTATATGTGTTTAAACGGAGAATTCACAAGATCTTTAATATTTGCATTTATATTTGTGGCAAAGTGTTTTTAATCGTCCCAGTTTAATCAGAGGTATAATGCACATAAATGCTAAATGCTCTTGTTCTTATTTCCTAAATTAAGTCAGCTTGCTATCTGTTGCTCCAGTTTTCCTTCTGAGCGGGGTGACCACTTCCTTTCTGCTGAATTCCTTCCATTTAGTTACGGCAGATCTGCCACGGAGCGGAGTCGGCTGCCAGTCAGGAATGCTCAGCAGGAGCAAGAAATGGAAGATGCCGAGGAAAGTGATGCCTGTGAGGAAGCAGAAGAAACTCCAGAAGTGCATAAACAGAGTAAGAAAAATACATTCTCTGAGTAGACTGGAAGTTACCTGGATAATTTTACAGACTTAACAGGGAATTAAGTCCGTCTTCCAGACCGTGCCTGCAGTTGCTGCAGAGAAACAAGTTCAAGCGTGTGTCATCTGCTGTGTCACAGCTTGGGTGTGCATTGTACTTAGTAACCCTTTCAGGGACCCTTGGGGAGCTTTTCCTGGTGCCTGATTCTATTCCCAAAGGACTGGGCCACCTTCTAAACAGTTATTTTGGTTTCAGCTCAAACGTTGCAGGGGTTGAATTGATAGACGAGTCGTTTGCCTGGCACTCTTTAAGAATGAGCTTGAGATTTAGGAAATAAATATAGAAGTTAAATCTAGGTAGAGACGACAGATGGTTTTGTGAAAGTGCATGTGAGGTTTGAAAATGAAAAGCCACACTTTAAAATATGAATTACTTTTAATTATAGAATCACAAAATCCTCAATGGTTTGGGTTGGAAGAGACCTTAAAGCTCATCTTGTTCCACCCCCTGCCATGGGCAAGGACACCTCCCACCTGCCCAGGTTGCTCCAAGCCTCATCCTTACTTGTCTGGTTGGGGTTTTGGTTTTAGAGAAGTTATGCTATCACATTTTACTGCACTTCAATATGTACCCCTTTCTTTTTTCTAAAGGGCCAAGTCTTTTCTCCAAAGGTGTCACTTCAGCAGAGGTGACAACTCCAAAGTCTGGTGAGTAAATCATTTATTCCAGAATGAGAATTTTCCTGCTTCACAAAATCTGCTCCTGGTTTTACCCTCTGGTTCTCCCAATGCTACTTAAATTTGGTCCATAACAGTGTTGCCAAATGGTAACTTCACAGATTCATGGAATGGTTTTGGGTTGGAAGGGACCTTAAAGACCATCTTGTTCCACCCCCTGCCATGGGCAGGGACAGCTCCCTCTATCCCAGGCTGCTCCATGCACATCCAACCTGGCCTGGTTGCACTGATTGTTGTTCTCATATTTTAAAGAGGTTCCCTATTCCTGCCTCCATTCCCTAATGGTGTTCCATAACACTATTCCAGTCGACTTGGCCGTGCCAAATGCTGGATCAGTGTCTGCCTGGCTGTTGCCATGAAGGCATTTTTTGGGACAAGGGAAAATGAGAATGGTTAACAACAGATCTGTTTTATTAATCCATGGCACATTTACTGGTTGCACTTGCAAGGCAGAGGGAATAACCCTGTGAATCTGGGCAGGCAGGGGCAGAATGTGACCTCTAGCAACCTGCCAACCCTCCAGCAAGAATAATAGGAGTGGAAACGGATTTGGGAGTGGAGGAAGTCGTGGGTCTTCCTCTTGGTTTGTATTTTATGCTGTTGGTACTACGTGGCATTTCTGATGACTAATAGTAGCTGAGCACGTATAGTATAACCTTCAGGGGCTTACTAAAGTGTCTTTCTGCTCATCTAACGTGTGCAAATTGCTTCCAAGACTTATATATGTGTTTGTAGGCACAGGCACACATTTTTATGTTCCTTTTTCTTTCCTTTTAACCAGTTCTAATTGCATCAAGCAGCCAAGGGCGAGTGAATCCATTTAAGGTAAGAATTTCTGCAGCTTGTTTTGTGGTGCTCTGAAACTCACCACAGATCATATCTGAAGTTTACAATATAACAGATACCTTGGAGGGACAGAAGAGGGGGAACACGACAGAATACAAATAAAACATCTGTTTATTTGTTTTCCCAGGTGTCATCTAACAAAAAGGACCCAGTGGTGCCTTCAGCAAATGTTCTGGACACCATGAGTAGATACTCAAAGAAAACATCTTTGTCTGGCAGTCGAGCTGTGAACAAGCAGAGCCCTCCAGTTATAAAGCCTCTGATTCCCAAACCCAAGTCGAAGCAGGTAATGTTTCTAGTCTTTTTTACCTTGTTTCAGTGAGCAAAGAACAATAAATTGAATGTTACCAGCTTTTCTCAAGCATGAAACCCCGGTGACTGAGTGAAGGAGCTTAGATGGCAAAACTCATTAAAGCGTAGTGCAAAAGCTGTGAGAGCACATAGAACAGCAGAAAAAAAAGATCAGTTGTAGAAATGACATCCTGCACTGAGTTTTGAGCTTTTATTTTAAATTGCGTGAACAAACTTCTGCTGTGCTGAAATTGGATGGATTAAATGCTCTGTTAATGCAATGTCTTTAGGAAAGGCTTGGGGTTTGTTGGGCTGCAGTGGTACCTGTTGTCTGAGAGTGAGGTGTTTTCTTACATTTTGGCTTTTAACCTCAATTCCTGTAGGCTTCAGCAGCCTCCTTCTTCCAGCCTCGTACCCCTGCACCCAGCCTGAGTGAAAAAACAATGGAAGAAAGAGAAGAAAAAACAGTGGATGAAAGAGAAGGAAAAGCAGGAAACGAGTCCCACGAAGTCCAAGTCACTGCACAGGAGAACACGGAGAACAGAAGGTGGGTGACACTTGCATCTCAGTGCCACATTCCAGTTTTGATGGAATTACAAGTCCAAAACTTGTTTTGTTTCTGAAGATGCTGGACTGGCCAACAAAACATGAAGATTAAAGATTAGCTCATGAGTTACCCCATTTGGGAACCCACTCCAGAAATGAGGAAGTGAACAATAAATGAATAGTGCAAAATATAATTTTGGGGCTCTAAGCAACGATTTTTGCCCTGATGCTGCTTGTAATGACCTTTGAATGATAAATGAAACCATGCTGCTCTGTCAGTTCCAAGCGCAGGAAATACTTAAACACCTCTGGAAAATCTCCAAGTCTAAAAGCTGAGGGGTTTATGTGAAAGAGTATTTTGGTGGGGTTTTTAAAAAAGAAAGCAAACAAAAACCTGTATCACCTAAGGAGCACGTCTGTTCCTAGCTAAGACTTTAATCTGTCCTGTTCCTCTGGAGCAGATGTGTTTTCTAACAATCCCAGCTCTCATGAAACTTGCACTGTTATAATCATGTTTCTTTTAGACTTCATTTAACTGAGGAAGATGAAGGTAATTGTTACTCATTCTTTTCATTAACCTTTACAGATGTTCTACAACAAGTGGCGAGGAGAACGGTGAGAAGGAGCAGCTGAAACGTGCTAATGGATGTGCTCTATTTTTAGGTTGATGGGACACTGTCAGAAAGGAAGAAAACCACTGTGCTTTGTCATTCTAAAACTGGAATGTTCATCTCCATATATATATATATCACCGTTTTAATAAAAATACTTGACTTAGGCTTGCCTTGTCAGCATGTTCTTTGAGCATGTTGAAAGAGGAGAGAGGAGGCTGCTGACTAGAGATGTCTTGTCTTCTGAGAACAAAAAAATTGCAGTTAAATGCTGTTTAAAAAGGTTGCTTTTGATTTGGTTTATATTTTTTTTAAAGGCTGTTCTGCAACCTTCTTAACCAGACAATTTTTGTGTGCTTGCTTTAGACCAAAGACCGGCTTCCAGATGTGGCTAGAGGAGAACAGAGCAAACATTTTGACAGATAATCCTGACCTGAACGAAGCAGAAGTAATAAAAGAAGGCATGAGTCGATTTAGAATGTTGACATCAGAGGAAAGGATGGTAAGAAAACATTCTCTAATTCTGTGGGTTTGATAATTCCCCCCCCCCACTAAAGCCTTTGGTTATTTTCAGTCAGGAGTATTTTCTTTAAATTCCACTGTTCTCCATTTTTATGAATGCCATGATCTGTGACATAAACTTCATGAAAATCTAAACTGAATAGTCAGTAATATCAGAAAACAGCTTTTCCAAGGTAGGGTTTGTGAGAGAAACATAGTCAATGAAGAAATAACAGAAGAGAAGGGAATTTTAAAGTTACGTAGCCAGGCTTTATTCACTGGGGCTTAAATTTGTTCTAACTTAACTTGTTGGGCCTTTTGGGTTTCTTTTTTGTCCAGAAAGACAATTCAGAGCTTCAATTTCATATACAGGCTCAAGTTTTGAAGGAGAACACTGTTAGGGAAAAAAAGAAAGTGAGAAAATTCGTCCTGACTTAATCCTTATTAGTCCTTAACAGGAGTTATTTCACTGCCTTAAAATCAGAGAAATAAGGTGTAAAGTGGTGAGTTTGGTGGCCTAATTTGTAGTTTTCTGGGTTTTTTTTCAAAGGTGTGGACTGAGAAAGCCAAAGGAGGAACAGTTAATGATGTAGCAGAAGACAGAAAGCGGAAGCGTCCCATGGCTGATGGAGACGAGGTGGAAAAGAACCAGGAGCAAACACCAGAGGACACAAATGTAGCCAAAAAATCCAAGCCTTTGGATCAACCCACAAATGTCAGGTTGGCAGCTTTTGCCTTCAAGCAGAGCTAGATGATGTGGTGCCTCCTCGGTGCCTGTGCTCTGTGTTCAGGGGGCTGCCTTGCTGAGAGAGCACTGGAAAAAGGAGTGGTTTGTGTGTTAGAATATGTTTTATTATCAATTCTTGAGGGAAATGTTGGATCCACTCCCACAGTCTTTTACTACTATAGAGCTTGATAGTAAAATGACCATTGATGGGCCTGTTCTCTGGAAGTACTGGAAGCACAATCCCAGTGTTGTGTGCCTTGATAGTTTAATATTTGGTGCTAAGTGCAGATTAATCATTTTGGGGAGCATAAACTGTGTCCAAAATCTGTCCTGTGGTTTTAGAGGGCAAAGAAGTGGCTTCTCTACCATTCCCACTGCCTGAGAGAAAGGCACTCAAGGAAATGGGCAGGAGGGGATTGAAGCTGAACACCAACATGTTAAACTGCATTTTCAACATCTGTGGTGGTGGCAGAGAGCAGTTTGACACAGGTGGGGGTAGAAAACCAGGGCAGGAGTTGAATTAGGAGGGTCAGGTGTGCAAAGCCAAGCCATTCCAGACTGTTCAAATGTGCCTTCCCAATCCGTGTCTCACCAGGGTCCAAAAGACCTTGAAAATGCCTTTGTTGTTTTCTGTGACGTTCTTTTTAAAAATAAAATGTGAATGTTTCCTTGTTTAAGGTGGCAGAGTCTCCTTTGCAGCTGTAGTTGAAGCAAACAGGCTCTGCCTGCCAGCCCTTAGGCAGTCGGTCACATTTGCCCTGCTCTGGAGACAGGGCCCTGTGTCTGAAAGGAAACTCAAATTTTGAAATGTTTTTTAAGATCAGTTAAAATAATTTAATTCTTCAGCATAATAACTGAGTCTGAAGAGTTCTCAGGTTTGTTTTTTTTTATTTTACTCCTTGGGTTTGCACATCCTTTCCTGGCTTTGTCTTTCTGCTCCTCTTCATACAGTCACAGGTTGCCCAGAGAAGCTGTGGCTGCCCCTGGATCCCTGGAAGTGTCCAAGGCCAGGTTGGATGGGGCTTGGAGCAACCTGGGCTGGTGGAAGGTGTCCCTGCCCATGGCAGGGGGTTGTACTTGGTGGCCTTTAAAGTTCCCTTCCAACCCAAACCAATCCATGACTGTTACTGAAAATACATCAGTTGGACTTGATGATCTTAGAGGTCTTTTCCAGCCTAAATGATTCTTTGATTCTCCGAAAAGCAAATGACTCGCCTTTAAAACCACATTTTTAACATTGAAATCTGTAGATTGAAGATTCAGTGAGCTTTCAGTAAAAGCCATTACATTTTAGCATTAGAGGTGTTTTATTTGGCTTTTTTAGCAATAGCTGCAGGTCATTTTAGGGAAAGCTCCTGTTTTTACCATATGTAAAAAAAAAAAGGTGGTGATGGTGTCAACCTGGGCTGGTAAATATGAATAGTGAAAGTCCTGGAGATGTGTCAATTTAAATGCTTTTGTCATTCAAAGTTCTTATCTATAATTACACATTTTATTTGTTTAAATTGCTGGTGGAGAGCAAGTAATAATCAATCTAAGTAATCATTTTCTGCACTGACATAGTGCGGGAAGCTCAGAATAGTAGCACAGTGATTTTTCTAAAATCTTTGTGAAGAAATTGTATCAGAGACTGGGATTTGCTTTTGGGCAGTAAAGCCTCTTTCCACAGTTGTGTGTATTGGGGAAAAATGGGATTGCAAGTGGTAATTAAAACATCCTGATAGAAAAATCACTGGGCTTGGCGAGCTGTAAAGTTTTCTTGCTCCTAGACTAGGTTGTTCTGTGGGTGACTTGAGCATCTTGACCGTGGTGCTGGGAGATATTCCAGGTGATTCTTTTCCTCCACATACACAGAATCCATGTCAGGAGCCTGAGAGGAGAAGGAATGTTGGAAGGGACCGAATGCAACCCCCCTTGCCACGGGCAGGGAAACCTTCCACCCCACCTGGGGGGGTATCCACTGCTGCAGTGGTCCCACAGAGCATCCAAAGTCCTTTTGGCTCCCATGGGAGGGAGGAAACAGCCAAAGTAAACTTCCAGGACAGTGGGATGTTTGCAGTCGCGTGGCTCTCCTGAGCAAACACACCAAAGGTCTGTTTAAAAGGAGGCCCCTGGACTCAGGGGGTGGTTTCATGGAAATAACTGGGGATATCGGGCACCATCCTGCAGGTCCCTGCTTTCTGTGTGCTTTTTTCTCCTGGCATCACAGTTTTTGCTGCGTGATGTTTGTGGGTTTTGTCAGTCCCAATATCCACAGCCCTGGGGTCACAGTCTGCATCTCACTGGCACCCCCAAGGCTGGGTAGAGCTGGCAAGCCTGTTTCCAGCATCCCGTTGGAAGTTTTGCATCAGAGCTGCATGCCTGTGCTGAAATCATGGAGTTTTTAAGGTTGGAAAAGACCTCTAAGATCATTGAGTCTGACCAGCACTGCCAGGTCCACCACTAACCCATGTTCCCTGGTGACCCACCCATGTCTTTTAAATCCCTCCAGGGTTGGTGGCTCCACCACTGCCCTGGGCAGCCTGTTCCAATGCCTGACCACCCTTTTAGTGGAGGAATTTTCCCAATATCCAATCTAAACCTCTCCTGGCACGGCCTGAGGCCATATCCTCTCCTCCTGTCCCTTGTTCCTGGAAGCAGAGCCTGGCTCCCCCCATCCTGTCAGTGAGTTGGAGACAGGGAGAAGGTCCCCCCCTGAGCCTCCTTTTCTCCAGGCTGAGTCCCCCCAGCTCCTCATAGGATTTGTTCCCTGATGATTGCTGTCCACAGCACTAAAATAAACGGCAAACGGGCTATGGAGATCATGGAAGTGAGTCTCCAACTGCTTTAATGCCGGGAGGATCACCTCCCATGAGGCTGCTGGTACATTTCTCTCATCAGACATGGGGTTTGCTCTATTACACAGCTCCAGGCAGAGCTACAAAAATACATCCTCCATCACCTGGAGCCTTCGGGGAGCTGCGCTGAGCTGGCCAGGAACGGGGCGCGCTCATCCGGCAACAGCACCGGCAGGGCAGAGCCAGGGGTAAATCCTGCTCTGAGTGGAAATGAAACACCAGACCAAAAGTGAACAGAAAATGTGGAGTGGATTTTCACGTGAGAAGAGTTAAACCTCTACTAGCTTGTTAGCTCGTTTTGGTCTGGTTGTTGGGGGTTTTTTTGTTTTTTTGGTTTTTTTCAACGAATGTCCATAAATAATTCAATGGAATTTCACTAAGTCTTCAGAAATGCTCATTTTTCCTGAATTTTCCACTTTTCTGACAGAGAACCGGGTATTTTAGAAAAGTCAACCTGGAAACTCTGCCACTGAAGCTGCCTGATGTTGGCTGTTCCTATGGAGCCTGGAACCCCAGAGAGATAGGATTGCACTGGATAAATATCCAGCCTTTGGGTCAGATTTGTAAGACTCCAACTATTGACCACTCTGCTGTGCCCGAGTCTGTTTCATTTCATCACTTGGCCTTAAAAATAAAAATCCCTTTGCATGCACTTTTTCTGGGGAAGAAAGTCATGCGTTAAAAGCAGCGTATGAAAACCAACAGCAAGTGATGGGATCTGCAAAGGAGAATAATCCCCAATATTTCTGCGTGTGGCATTTTGTCTAGTCACCTCTGTTGCTGCTGTTGGTTCTGAATCTCCCCCAAAGCTGATCCCTGCTGGAAAGGTGCAGCTAAAACCCAACAAAAAGGGCCTCAAATGATGGATAGTCTGTTAGCAAACTCAGACTTCTGAGGGAGTGCCAGATCTGCAGGAAGTTCGGCATTTATTCAGAACATTTGTGCTACAAATAAGGAATAATAAACAAGGAATATTTTCTTTGGCCTTCCTGGCATTTGCTCCATATTATAATTTTCCTGTGAAGGAAAACAACTGCAGGCAATAAAACCAACACAAAAAGCCTTGTTTGCCTCTGGAGCATCATGTTGTGGTACCAGGCATGAGCTAAGGAGGAGGATAACAGGAATGTTGTGGGAGGAAAGCGCTCTTCCTGTGGTGTTTCATTTTGATTTGAGTCAGAAGGGACCTTAAAGACCACCTCTTTCCACCCCCCTGCCATGGGCAGGGACACCTTCCACCACACCTGGACGCTCCAAGCCCCACCCACCCTGGCCTTGAACACTTCCAGGGATGTTTTGCATCCCCTCCTCGTTTTGTTTTTTAGTGATGTGCAACACCCAACCCTGACCAAGAGATTTTGCTGCCCTTTGCATTCCCTGAATCCACGTCCATTTATGCTGTTTGGGATTTGGAGAGTTTTCTTTGGCTGTGCTTTCAGTCTCCGTGACAAGCAGCCCCTGGCGAGGATGCTGATGTGTGTGGCACACAGGGCACACAGCAGCAGATATTTTCAAGCAAATGGTGTAAATCCAATCCCTTCCTTTCACAGCAGCAGCTTTAACTTGCTTTGTTGTTTTCACTGTAGGTAGGGGTCACATTAGAAGGTCTGTTTGCAGCACCACACCTGACAACTTTATTGCAAGCGTTTGGCACTGGATTATGACAGCAAGTATTTTGTAGCAATGCAACTCTAATTGCATTCATCTCCATCAGGAAAAAAAGGTGACTCCTTTCAGCCTCTGGGGCTGTCCTGTGTCTCTGTTTTCCACAGCAAACCCAGTCCACCCTTGAGATACCTCTCCTGATGTTGGTTAGGAAGCCGTCAGCTCTCCAGTGACCCCCAGTGAGGATTTGCATCCACCTAAAGCCAAGTTCCTGTGGCCTGCTTGGAATTGCATTCCCTGATGAGAATATTCCTAACTGTTGCTTTTAACTTCTCCCTGTGTTGCTGCAGGGGTGACCAGTGCCATCAGAGTCAAAGACCTGTTTTACAAACCCGGTGTAAGTCCCCTTCTTGGATGTAGTGCTCTGTCTCCAACCTCTGCCATTGTCGCCAGCTGTGATGGTGGCAGCTTCATTGTACCATCTGGAGGAGTTTCTTCCCTTGTACAGGCAGTAAAAGAAAGTTCATACTAATGGGGAATGGGTTTGGGTTTAATGGTTGGACTCCGTGATCTTAGAGGTCTTTTCCAACCTAAATGATTCTCTGATTCTGTGGAGTGGGAGAGTCGAGATGGATCCATCACTCTTGGATTCCTGGGATAGAACTGGGCAAGGGAGAGCCCGTGTTTGGACATGCTTTCCCCTCTCCAATGTCTTATGACTTGAAATGCACCTCAGCTTCCAACTGTGTTGATCATGGCGGGACTTGTTTTGGTGGTGCTGGCTGGTAACTCCAAGGAGAAGACAAGAGCACTGAGAGCTGCCTGTGAGTGGGTTGAGTTTCTCATGGAATACTTTGCTGGAGAACAGCAGACCTGGCTCCTCCCCCACCCCAAATGACCCCCCACCCCAAATGACCCTAAACGTGCTCAGCTCAATGCTGCCGTCCAAATTTAATAGCAGATAATTCACTTCAAGGCAGGCAAAACACAAACACCGACCCAGGCTGTGAAAAGAGCCACTTGATGCTGACTCGATCGGACGTGAATGGCAGGGAAAATTTGCAGGGAATAGTTTCAAGCCATGTGTTGCCAAGGAACAGCTCGCTCCACAAATTGCATTATCGATATCTCAGGGTGATAGCGGTGAGAAGCAATCGAGGGGAGCGATGCAGGGACACGGCTGCTGTTCCCAGCTACCTGGGGCATGAATCCAGAGCTGTCCTTGGTTTGGGAATGGAATGGAGGGACCTAAATATCACCCTGGTCCATGTCAGGTAGTCTCCGTTGGAAACAAGATGCAGGTCCACATGAGCCTGGAGACCTGTGCTGTGTGTCTGTTTTCACATTCTTAAAAGCATCAATATTAATTCACCTCCTACAGCCTTCCCAGGCCAATCCATCTGAAGTTTTCCAAACTTTAGGGAGCAAAGGATGGAGGAGCCCATTGGTACGAGATCCTGTGTGATGGCTCTGTGAAGACATTAAAGGAAAGCAGGGGCAGGGCAAAACTGCTGCCCCCACTTCCAGTTTCATCCCTACAATGTGAGACCTCCCCGAGGAAGTTAAAAAGCAGATCCCACCTGCAGAAAACCCCTCGGACCTTGGGGGGATCCTCTGTCCTCATGGAGCAACACATCCTTCTCTGCGAGATTAGTATTTTAGGAGCCTGTAATCAATTTTGCTGGTTATTCTGGGTAATAGAATTAAATTGCCCGTGATTCACTCTTTCAACTGACGCACTGTGATTCCAGGGGCTGATAAATCTCAGGCTGTGCTTCCAGGGCACGGGAAGGATGTCCGTAGGCTGTGCCGTTGCCATCCATCGTCGCTGTGGGCTCGGCTGTTGTTTGAGGATCACGTTCAGGCCATGTCCTGCCTTGATGTTAATAGCAGGATGGATCTGCACTGCTCCTCTGCTGCTGGAGCTGTTCCATGGCACGCCGGGGCAGTGCAGATGGTTTGAGAAGGTGCCATTCGTCATCTCTAACTTCATGCTCCGAGGCCAGTCCTAAATGATCCCATTTTGTAATCAATGGAGGGAAAATAGGTGTCTTCAGTGCATGATTGCTATTTATTGTGACAGCCTTTCAGCAGCCGTCAGCGCAGAAATTCCCCTTCAAACACACTTTGGACAGCTTTGTCTGCCCCAGTGAAGGCTGACCAGGGTCTTTTTGTCCTTAGCCAGCTTGGCATGGAGAGCTTTCCTTCAGGAGCCCACTCTTCACACCCCAAGGAGCATTTTGGGCACTCAGGGAATGATGGTCCAGCCCTTCCCAGTCAGATCCCACTCCATGTCACCCAAACTGCAAGGAAGATCAACTGACTGAAAGAGGTCAAGGAGCTGGTGCTTGGACACAAGCCTTGTTTGGTATTTTCCTTATTTCCAAAGATGAGAGAGGCCTCTGATGGGTTTTCCAATGGACCACACATGTGTGTGCCCCCACCTTGGCACCCAGCAGCGTCCCCTGGCTCTCACAGGGACACCCTGGTACCCTCCAGCGGGTGCAGAGGGCTCTCACCTCCTCCACACCTTATTCTAGATCTGCAAATAATTCAAGTTACAGTCTCAGGGCTTTCAGCACTCCCTGTTTTGTTGATCTTTAAGAATGTCTTGTGTTTGAACTGGGAAAATAACCCCCAAACTCTGAATGATCACAGGAAAGGGAAATGGGGCACATTCCCTGGAGGGAAGCGGCTGGAGCAGCAGGAGCAGCTGAGGGAGCTGGCGGGGCTCAGCCTGGAAAAAAGGAGGCTCAGGGGGGACCTTCTCCCTGTCTCCAACTCACTGAGAGGAAGGGGGAGCCAGAGGCAGGTTGGGCTCTGCTCCCAGGGAACAGGGACAGAACAAGGGGAAACAGCCTCAAGCTGCATAAGGAGAGGTTTAGATTGGATAATAAGGAAAATTTCTTCATGGAAAGGGTGCTCAGGCATTGGAAGAGGCTGGCCAGGGCAGGGGTGGAGTCGCCATCCCCGGAAGAGTTCAAAAAACATGTGTATGTGGCACTTGGGGACATAAGTTAGTGATGGGCGTGGCAGTGCTGGGTTAATGGTTGGGCTTGATGATCTTAGAGGTCATTTCCAACTTTAGTTATTCTGTGATTCTTCTGTTTTATACCCTGAATTAGACATACTCAGAAATAGCAAAGAAAAATTTATTTGGAAAGGCTTAATGAGAGCATGGAGTGTAATTAATAGGGAACTATCAATAAAATTCCATAATAAGATACTTCAAAAAAAAAAAAAAAGGCCAGGCATTAGTGTTTCCGTTGATGTGGGGTTGTGTTTCAGAGGGAGAGGACTTGACCATGGCTGGAAATCGGGCCGTGTCATAACACATCCTGACACACACCTAAATTACCTAAACCAAATAATTCCGTGTTGGCAAATGCTGCCAACGGAACTGCTGCCACTGGCTCCCATGTGTGCAACCCCTGCTCAAACATTCCCAGAAAAAGTAGTTTTCTGCACGGCCACACAGTGATCACACTGGAAAACCAGCTGCAAGCTGCCCTTCTCGCCCCATAAATAGGAGGAAAATTACAACCAGCTCCCACAGCAGCTGAGTTCAGGCCGGTACAAAGTCTGGGTTGACTCCGGAGGGAACTTATCCTCTTCTTTTCCAAGCAAATAAAGAGAGCAAAGGCTAGGGAGTGCCAGGATACTTAGATGCCCTCTGCTAACCCCTTTTCTGTATGGATGATTAGGTCTCCGTGGTCTGTAGCTGCTCAGAAACTCTTCCCCAGCCCTCTGAACCGTGGCAGCTCGGTCTGGATACGAATGGAAGCAGAAGCCTGGGAATGTTTGCAGTAAGGAAGCTCATCCCGTTCACACGGAGGATTTGGACATCATCAGAGGACTGTGAAATGACGTGAGGTACCCCTGGGTGTCTGGGGAGGAACAGGGATGCAGTTCAGGGCTCCAAATGCTATGGTACGGCAGTTTCTGTTCCCGATAGGAGCCCGGGGCAATAAAACCCAGTAAAGCCTGGCTGGCTGCAGGCCAATGCCAGCCCCTGCATTTCACCTGAGTCATCCTGACTCTCCTGCTAAAACCTGTGATCAGAAACCAAATGATAAATGTGCAGCATGTTACAGCTGCTGGGATGTTTTTTTCTTTTTCCTTTTATTTTTTTTTGGACTTGTCTTAACTGAACGCAGCTCTTGTGTCAGGATTAAAGCCAGTAAGTCACACTGCACATCCCACCCTCCCACAGCTCCTTCCCTTCCTTATCTCCCCAGCAATTTACCACTTCCTAGGCACAAGGGGAGGGGAGAATTTGTCCCTGCTGCCTTATGGACAGGGTGTGAAAACAGAGTGCTTTGTGGCTCCTTTAGCATCTCAGCCATTTATTTTGATGGCCAGAAAACATCAATCCCGTCGCTCATGCTTGGGCTGGTGGGTGATGGAGCATTTACCCTACACTCAGCTGAACCTTTAGACTCAGTTTCCAGTTCATAAAATCCCAGAACAGCTCCAGCTGGAGGGGACTTGCGTTCCAAACATCCATCCCAGCATTTAGTTGTTCACCAACAGTTAAACCCAACATAGGGCTGGGGCAGAAGGGGCTGTTGGCAAAGACAAGCTGTGCTCTGCCTGCTGGATTTGCCCCAGAAGTGCCCAGAGGATGCAGGATGCTAAAACCATCTTTCGGAGCAAAACTGGATCCCTGTGGAAACCCTAAAATATTTGGTCTTGGTCATCAGAGATGGCACATTTCCAGAGTCACAAGTGGGAATGTGAAAACACTGGGACCCAGCAGCGGTACGGTGTCTGCAGAGATAGAGGGTTCGAAGGGATGGAAGCCCAGCCGGGAGGAGATGGTGGGAATGGTCATGAAGGAGGGCCAGTCCACTCATGGGATCATTCTGGTGGCCTGGGATCATCCTGACACCAGTGACCCACAGCCTCTCAGAATGGTGATGATGGCATTTCAGTAGCACCAGGAAGCGACAGGGCAGGATGGGCCACCATCACCCTGGTGGGAAAAGACCGGGCTCCAGGAGTTTGAGGGGATGAGAATATGGGGAACAATGCTGGAGCTGCCATGCAGGGCACAGACCCATATCCCAGCTGGACCATCCCCATCCATGCCCTTGCTCCCCTTGGACTTTGCCCGCACTGGGGTCATGAAAAGGGGCACCCTACAGTGGTTTGGGGCCAGCCTCCTGTGCCCCCAGCACACACCTCAGCCCAGGGGACCACCCTGTGTCCCCAGCCCAAGGTATCCCCCTGTACCTCCACCTCAGCCTGGGGGTATTCTGGATCCCTCCCATGTGCCCAGCCCGGGGATGCCCCGGATCCATCCCCCTGTACCCCCTGCCAGTGAGACACCCCCATATCCTCAACCCATGCCTATTGCAGAGCCCTGGGGGTCTCCTGTATCCTCAACTCCGGGGATCCCTCTGGATCCCCCTGTACCCCCAGCCCAAGCCTCAAGCCAAGGGATGCCCACATACCCCTAGCCCAGGTCTCAACGCTGGGCATTCCCTTGGAACACCCCATACCCCCAACCCGGGGGATCTCTCTGGATCCCCCCATACCTCCATCGCAGGGGATCCCCACATACACCCCTTGTACCTCCTTCCCAGGGGACCCCCCCTAGGTCCCCCTGTACCCCATTGCCGGGGGATGCCCCCTTATCCCCCGTACCCCATTCCCGGGGGATGCCCCCCTCCCCTCCCATACCCCTATCCTGGGGGATCCCTGCAGATCCCCCTCACAACCCATCACAGGGCATC
>VWZG01003378.1:102132-122066 GCA_013396735.1 Grallaria varia | reverse complement strand
ATCCCGGGGTATTCCCCCGTCCCCCATCCCGGGGTATCCCTCCGTCCCCCATCCCGGGGTATCCCCCCGTCCCCCCGCCCCGCATCCCCGCGGGGCCGGGCCGCTCAGCCGGTGCCGCTGACGCGGCGCTGTGGCCGCCAATGACGGCGGCGCGGGCCGTATAAAGCGGGCGGCGGCGGCGGGCCCGCCCGCAGCGGGCTCCGAGCCGGGCCGGGGTCCGCAGGGCCCATGGAGGCGGCGCGGGGCTGCAATGGGTACCCGCGGCAGGAGCCCGAGAGGCCGCGCGTCCCCCCGGGCGGCTCCGCTGCCGGCGATGGGTGGCGGGGCGAGCGGCCCCGCAGCGAGGAGGACAACGAGCTGAGCCTGCCCGGGCTGGCGGCCGCCTACACCTCCATCCTCAGGGCGCTCGGGGAGGACCCGCAGCGCCAGGGGCTGCTCAAGACGCCCTGGAGGGCGGCCACGGCCATGCAGTTCTTCACCAAGGGCTACCAGGAGACCATCGCGGGTAGGGAGCGCTCCCGGGGCGGGACGGGGATGCAGCTCCGGGCGTGGGTACCACTCGAGGTGATGCCTCTCCTGCTGCGTGTCTTAAAACCCTCTGGTGCCCCTTGTCGCTAAGTCGGGCGACATGTGTTAGAAGCACCTGCGCCCTGCGGTCTGTCTTGTCCTCTCCCTCCCCGGTTTTCTTGGGTTTTATTAAACTGGTGAAGTTCCCGTTCTGTGGCGAGCTCCTGGGCTTGGGTGAGCCCAGCGGGTGATTGCGCTTTTGCTTTGCTTCTCCCCGCTGCGAACTTTGCAGGCTGTGGTGCAGAAACTTGGGAGTGGTGCCTTTCACCATCCCCGGCCGAGCCAGGCTGTGTTCGGAGTATTAGGGTAGGAGTGCTTGTGTCTGTTAGCGGCCAGAAGTGGTGTGAATTGGCTCAGAAAAAGGTCTGGGTTTGCCGATGCTTTAGTCGGGTGAGGTTTTTCAAGGGTGGGAGTGAGACTTAAGGAAGGGAGGTCAGGAGAAGGGAGGAGGTGAGACAGATCCCTGCCCCATCTCAGGGTCCCAGCAGCAAATACAGGTGAGGAGAGGTATCCCAAGTTTGCATCCCTGCCCAGGTGAGTGTCTCTGCCTGCTGACTGAGGGCACGAAGAGAGGAATTAGGTGGGACGTGCTCTCCCCATCACCAAAACCCCCAAAGCTGTCTCTTGGTTCCAAAGCAGGGTAAACGCTGCTTGCAATTTTGCTTTTGACGTCGCTTTTCCTCTTCTCAGCCTCTTGGCTGTGGGCTGCACCCAGTACAAACAATAAAAAAGCGCTCGGGAAGCCTGGGAGTTCCCCCTTCTCATTACAGTAAAAGGCGAGTTCCTGCCGGTAAGGGATGCAAAGAGTGTCAGCGAGGATGTGAGTGTGACCCGGGAGGAGCTGGTCGTGTCCTGCTCTGGGAGCAGAGCACGGGGGTGCTGAGCCTGCCCCCGAGGCGCAGCGGGGCGTGGGAGCTCCGTGCAGGGGCTGAGCTCTGCTGGGGGGTAGCACCGGGGGCTTCTGCCCCTGTCCCAAGGACACTCTGCTTCAACTTGTTTGGTTTCCTTTTCACTTCTCGCCTGCTGGCTCTTATGAAATGAGATTACATACAACTTCCAGCATTAACTTAGTCGTGGCCAGCTCATACTCATGTGCCAGTGTCGTGTTCTGGCTTCCCCCAGGAATGGCATTTCTGCCTCGGGAAATGTCTTGGGTTCACGTCTGGGCTGCAGTGACCATCCTTGTTCCATCCTTGTTCCATCCTTGTTCCATCCTTGTTCCATCCTTGTTCCATCCTTGTTCCATCCTTGTTCCATCCTTGTTCCATCCTTGTTCCATCCTTGTTCCATCCTTGTTCCTCTCTTCCTTTAGTCCTCCTGCACGGTGTGTTTTGACGTGAGGTTTCATCAGGGTTTCACACAATCAGCCGTCGTCTCCTGGGAGTTACTTTTCTCATTTTGCTGCTGTAAAACACAGAGGGTCTCTCAGTCATCTTGTCAGTCCCCTGCAGAAGGAATTTTTTAGGGATAGTTTGAGCATGAATTTCTATTCTGAACTTGGATGAGGTTGCTGCCCTTCTTAAGTCCTCTCTTACCGTGCTGCCAGTTTTGAGATCACACATTACCTTTAGTTATTTAAAAAAAACCCTCCTCTCTTTCTGCTCCAGTGTGGATTCTCTGGGATCTCAACGGTCTATTCTAATCTCTCACACACATTTCATTAGGCAGGGTAGTTCTGGATACTGAATATCCATACCTGGGAGAGAGCTGTATGTCACTGCTGGGTGCTCTGCTCTTGGCCTGCTTTTTTAATGTTCTTTTTAGGAAATAATGTGAAGCCGTGATCCTGACCTGTATCGGGTGGGGAATCCTTTTACTTTCTAGCTACTCTCCTCTTCTTGCAGGATGCTGTGCTTCCAGCTGTCCCACTCTTCCTAGGCAAACAGAAGGGAGAGCTGGAGCTGAAGGACGAGGCTACAGCAGCCAGCAAAGCAACTAGTGGATGAGGAGTTGTTTGGGAGGGTCGATAAGGAAGTCAGTTCTGCTCAGGAAAGCTTTAAATACTTCATGAAACCTAAAGCCAGCAAGTACAAAGTGTTTTGGGCACAAGAGTAGCTGTTTCTGCTGCAGCATCCCCATGTGCTGGTCCCTTGGTTATGCTAATCCAGCTGTCTGCCTGGCCAGGCTGTAAACTGGACTGGGAACTGGCTTGTAAAAGGAAAACCAAACTAAAATAACCCAAACCTCCCCACAAGACCCCCCAAAACCCTGACGAAAAGCAGCCCTGACCTCTCGTTTTCTCAGGCTTCTTTTGCAGTTTATTCAGCTCCTCATGTGGAACCGCCTGGATATGCAGAGGTTAAAGCAGCGATTTGCAGGGTGTGTGTGTCAAGGAGCATTCCAAGTTTACCCCTGCAACAGGCAGAGGATAAAGGACAGTTACAGTACCTGCAGGTTTCATCTTTCTGTGAAAGGTTTCCCAGGAAAAAGCTCTGTGCTGGTGGCCGTGCAGACACTTGGCCAGAGGCTGAGTGTGTTGCAACAGGCACCCAGCTCACAGACCTTGCCAGGGTGTAGAGGTGCTGCCAAACTGCGCTGCCAGGAAAGGGCGACACAGGTGAACAAGGGCAGTGAATGTTAGTACAGCCACGGGCTTTAAAATCAGCCTTCTGACCTTGCCTGCTGGAGTATCTGCCTTAGGGAGGCAGGAGATGGTGTTTTCTTCTTCCATAAAGGAACTAAAGGAAAGATGTAATAGATACACATCCAGATTATGGAATCATTAAGGCAGGAAAGACCTCTGAGTCCAACTGTTCCTCCAACACTAACCATGTCCTCAAGTGCCACGTCCCCTCTGGGGATGATTACTCTGCCCTGCCCTGTTCCAGTGCCTGACTGCCCTTTCCATGAAGAAATGCTTCCCAATATCCAGTCTAAACCTTCCCAGGTGCAACTTGAGACCGTTGCGTCTTGTCCTGTTGCTTGTTAAAAGGGAGCAGAGCCCAACCCCCACCTGCCTCCACTCTCCTGTCAGGGAGTTGTAGGAAATCAGAAGGTCCCCCCTGAGCCTCCTTTTCTCCAGGCTCCTGGTGCTCCAGGCCATTCCCCAGCTCCACTGCCCTGCTGGAGACTGCAAAGTTGCCTGAGGTCTGCAGTGCTTGATTTGATCCTCTCTTGCTGTATTCTTGAAGAGGTTTGGTCTAGATGGCCTTTGAGTCCCTTCCTGCCCAACCCATTCAGTGATCCCTCTTACTGTGTCTGAGAATGCAGTACATTTGGAGTATGTTTCAACATGCTGGTCATTTGATTTCATTTCATGGTGGTTGTCACTCTGCTCCCATGGCACCTGATTGTATTCGTGTTTTTGTACGTCCCATAGCTTAACTTTGTAGTATTGTAGGGAAGACTACATTGAAATTCTGTCCTTTCTCTCCCTTCAGATTTATGTGAGTAGCAGAGAAGCTGATCCTGCTTTCCAGTTTCCACTGTGTGTGTATTTTCTGGGTTGTTTTTGATAGTGCAGAGCAACAGTGTTCCTGCTCCACTCCTTATTCATCTTTGCTATCTGTGTTCTGCAGCTGCTCAGTATTGTGTGGCAGAGCCATTAGTAGAGTGTACTTGTTAAATATCTAAATCTGGTTATTTCTGTTCATTCTTGATTACCATTTATTAATCCTGGCTTTGCTAAAGGCCTCATCCTCTTTCTTTGACAGAATGTATTCAAATATGTTACTCTCAGTTCTGTAGGACTAGTCATCAGACTTTAACTGGAGTAACAAGAAGGCCTCTGGTGATTTCAAATAAAATCCACCTTGGGACCAGATTAAAAATACTGACAGTTCAGTACAGACACCTGGGCATCGACGTAGACTAACAGTGGTTATAACATAAACCTTTTAATGTGTTGGTAAGGATGGCAGAACAGAAAATTTACCAAAAATACTTCTCAATTTCATGCAGCATCCAAGAGCATGTTTTCTTTTCCAGGGTTGGATCTATCAGCTTCTTACTCCTGGGAGTAAATTCCATTTCCCAACAGTAACCTGTCCTCCTGGTTAATGAAGGTCAACAGCAGGACTGTGACAGATTTCTTATTGCTGATTCAGGCAATCACCTGCCACACAAAGACTGAACCTTGAGAGATCCATCTCTCCTTTTACTAATGGCTTAATGTCATACTCAGGGGTGCCATGGGTGAGCCCATATATAAATCCTGCAAAGCACAAGCGTGTGCAAAGGCAGTAAATGAATGAATAAATGGAAATACAAGAAGCTGAAGACTTCAGACCCAGCCTTGGGAAGCAGAGCTAAATGGTAAGTTTTAGAAACTGTGTCAGTGATGAAAGGTAAACCAGAAAGGAAGGTAAAGGCTTTGAAAGGGAAACCAGAAAGTAATTGGCTTGGGTTGTGTAATCCTGTAGGAAACATTAGGTTTTTTAGCAAGCCTCCTGCACCTGCAGGAGGAATTAACTTGTTTTCATCCTCCATAAAGACTCGGAGCAAACCAGCCCGTAACAGTGTATTGCTGGTGGTGGGAGCTGTTAGCAGAGAAGTCTCCCAGCCCTGACTCATGTGAGCTTGTCACCTCTCAAACATGTTGGCAGGTTCTGCTGCCCTTTTGGCGTGTTTAACAGGGAAATGAAAATCAGAAATACTGGAAAAGGATAACTTTGCATTCTGAACCTCTGTGGTTTGAAAGGCTGCCTGTTATTTGCCTGGGAGCCAAGTGACTCTACTGTGCAGCTTTTATTTTAAAGCAAGTAACTAGTTAGGTATTTTCCTCACTCATTAGCTTACGTGCTCTTCCTCTGTTGAAATAATTCAACCTTGATATTCCTTTTTCCCTCTCGGCTGAGAGGATTTGTTACTTTTAAGTGGTGTAAGCTGCTGAATTTTTCCAGGCCTGCCCAGTTTGGTGTGGTGAGGGGTGCCAAGCGTCGCTGTGTCAGAGCCCACGGGCAGTGCCTTGAACAAACAGGGCTGTTTGCACAGCAGTGCTGCCCTTTGCTGAGAGGGCTGGCGAGGTGGATTCCACGGAACCACAGAAAATGCTGGCTTGGAAGGTGCAACCTCTTAGCAACCCGTTAACAACTCAAATGTCAGCGTTATGGTGGTGCAGCCATGGCTCATTTGTTGTAAACCAGAGCGTGGGAGATAGAGAGTTGTTCAGAGTGAGGCTTTTGGGGGTTTCTTTCCTCCTCTGCCTCCATGTAAGTGAAGCCCATCATGCTGAAAGATGACCTAAATGCAGTGAATCTTCTGCTGGGAACTGGGGCTTTCCAGGGTTGCCTCTCCTACCTGGTAATGCCCAAGTAACACTTAAGCACGGTTGGGGTTTTGTTGGGAATTTATTAAATGTTGTAACCTCTTGGATCTGAACTATTGTGGCCTTCTGATCTTCCCTGTTGCTCTTCCAGAGTGTTGTTTCACCTTCCCAGATTTTTCCTTTCAGTTTCGGAAAGTGGTGTGGATAAGCACCTTCTGTGACATGAGATGCTGAAATGGTTATTGAAATCCTGATGCATTTTAATGAGCATCTCCATAACTCTCCCCCACATTAATAAACCTCCTGACAGAGGGCAACTTCTAGAACCTAATCTTGGTTTCATCTGTCTGCAGTAGCTGATGTCTTATGAACAGGCTCGAGTCCCTCCCGGCCACATGGGAAGTGTCTTACAGGAAAATAAACAGATCTGTATAAATCATGGCCGGAATTAGCTGAACATCAATAATGCTTTGCCCTCTTATCTTTGCTTCTCTGAAGTGTCCCTTAAATCACACACCTGCTTCCCCTCCCTTCTGGTAATGGAGGGATTAAGCTTTGCTCCTGAAGCAAGTGTTCATGTCTAGAGTTCAGTGTCTGCTCTGGAGCCCTTTGGTGATGATATCTGAAATAGTAGCCATAAACTTGTAAAATCTTTTGTGCCTGAAGTTTCTCTTGGTTCCTGTTCAGAAGGTGTGTTATGTCAAGGAAGCCACAGGGTGCTCATTTAATTTTCTCTGCAAATTTTGAACTCTGTTGCCTATTTAAATAGTCCTGTGGCCTCTCAGGCTGTGCCTCTTTCTAGAAGCTCTTCAAGACTTCTTGAAGCAAATGGCATACCCAGACCCCTCCTTTTCTCAGCAACCTGAAATCATTGACTTTCTGCAGCGGTACGAACTCTTTATATTAATGTTTTTGTAGCCTGATCCTTTTCTCTGTATGCATAATAAATCCCTGGTACCTTCTTTATGCTCCAAGGCTGCAATAATTTTCTGGTTTCTTCTCTGAAATACCTTCCCTAACTACAGTTACCTGTAGTGTCATCACATGAACAAATAAAAGACAATTAGTTTTGACTCTGTGCCTTACTGCTCACCCAGCAGTAGCTGAAAGGCTTTTACAGCAATTTCCTTCCAGATTTAATCCTCGCCCTGTAGCCTGTTTGGTTTCCCTGCCACACGTTCTGCTGTGTCTCCTGCTGCCAATTACATCTGTCTGCAGCTGGAGAGGAACTTCTTGAGGGTCTCCATGGATGGTGAGGACAGCCTGGACCGGCGCGTTGGGTGTCAGGAGAACCTTGTGCCTTATTTCTCTGCCGGGCTGGGTGAGCTCGGGGAGCAACGTCAGGGGGTCTCTGAGCCTGCCTTGGTGCTGTTGGTGCTGAACACCCTCCTTTCTAAAGTGGAGCAGAGAGGCAACTGAGCACCACGAGAGACAACTGAGCACCACAGGTGGCACTTTAACTCCTGGTGAGAACAACCTGCAGCGCTGCAGCTCCCGGGCACGGTAAAAAGGGTACGTCTGGAGTTCTGTGTAGCTGCTGCAGTGCTGCCATCCCTCACCCCCCTCACCTCCCGAGCCGTGTGCCGGGTGGGCTCTGGCTTCTTTGATTGCCAGAGGTGCTTTTGCTTTCCCTGTGTCACATTAAAGCCATGCAAATAGTTTCTATAGCAACAGGTATCTTTGCTGAGCTCTGACGCAAAATCCTGAAAGGTCTTTCTCATTCTGTCTTCATCCAATTCTGATTTTTTTTTTCTTTTATCAACTCTTCTTTTTTTAATGAAGATCAAGGGCAAAAAATTAAGTCTGCTGTGTTTTGGGAGTTAACTTGCAGCACAGGTGACTGTCCAGTTTCTGAAGTTTCTATACCAGGGACCGAACTTTGTGCTGAAGGAAAGATCAGCTGGAATGGTCTGGAGAGCACCCTGACTGTACAAAACATCAACTCCAGCTAGCGAAGCGGGGTAGAATGAAAGAACAGGAAAAAGGCCATGAATTTGTCACCAGCTTTGCTTCTAGCTCGGTCAGTCCAGAGCTGTTTCCCCTTCTGTCCTTTCAGCTCTGTTAAACTCCCCAAACATGTGCTGCAGGACACAGGCTGAGCTTGTCCGTGGCCTGTTCGCTGCTGTTGCGAAAGGAATGACTTAAAAATAATAATAAAAGGCAGACAAAGTTACCTAAAATGATGCTGCCTCCCTGCTCTAGGTGTTTGAGTCCCTGCCAGAGGAGTCCCTCCCGTGCAGTGACTGCAAACAACTGCTGCAGTGGGACATGGGTGGAAACAGGCGGGACAAGATGCCGTGCTGACCTGACTCTTCTTTCGGGGCTTGGATTCTGCAGGGGAGGAATATAGGGATAGGCAGGCTTTGAGCTGTGCTTATTTTTAGGAGAGTTTTCAGGACGGGGGTGACTGGGGCTCTCTTAACAGTAGGGCCATTCAGTCTCCCATTTGGCTTCACCTTTGTCTCCTTTGATCACCTGGCAGCTGTGGAGGAGTTGTTGGAGGGGTTTCCTCCTTTGTGGGTCCTGGCCCTTTTTCTCAGGGAGTGACCGATGCTGCCAATGCAGCTGCAGGGGCTGTGCAGCTGAGCTGGGATTGTCTGTGACCGGCCTCCAACTTGCTGCTGATAGCAAATAAATCCGAGGCACGTCCGTGGCAGGACCACCGTGAACAAGAAGCACAGAACAGCTCTGTGGGCACATCCTCAACACATGGATCTGTTTCCTTGGACACATTAAAACTGTGGTGGGGGGGCATTGCTCCCACTGCTGTGACTCTGGGCTGTGGATCGAGGGGATATCTACAAAAGATGCATGACCTTTGTGTTCCTGTTTGATTGTTTTAGCTGTGAGAAGGATGAATTTTGTTCCTGAAGGTGCCTGTGTGGTACTTCTCATGTCGCTTGAACTTCTCTTTGGATGAATTGTAAAAGAGGGCTAAGAGCTGCCTCCATGGAATAGAATCATAGAATTGATTGGGTTGGAAAAGACCTCAGAGATCATCAAGTCCAACCCTTGGTCCAACTCCAGCCCCTTTACCAGATCATGGCACTCAGTGCCACGTCCAATCTCAGTTTAAAAACCTCCAGGGACGGTGAATCCACCCCCTCTCTGGGCAGGCCATTCCAATGCCTGATCACTCTCTCTGTAAAGAATTTCTTTCTAATATCCAACCTAAATTTCCCCTGGCAGAGCTGCAGCCCGTGCCCCCTTGTCCTATTGCTGAGTGCCTGGGAGAAGAGACCAACCCCCACCTGGCTATAACCTCCCTTCAGGGAGTTCTAGAGAGTGAGGAGGTCACCTCTGAGCCTCCTCTTCTCCAGACTAAACACCCCCAGCTCCCTCAGCCTCTCCCCAGAGGACTTGTGTTCCAGTCCCTTCACCAGCCTTGTTGCTCTTCTCTGGACCTGCTCCAGCCCATCAATATCTTTCCTGAACTGAGGGGCCCAGAACTGAACACAATACTCAAGGTGTGAATGTCCATGACAACACAGTGTTCTTTAGAGAAACTTTGTAAGGATATACTAGTATGTATTTTACACATTAATAAGGGATTATATGCATATACATGAGATTTCATGGCTGAAGTACCTTCTGCTGTAGCTTTGGCCTTGTGCTGTGTCACATGCTGCCCCAGCTCCTAATGAGAATTTGGCCATTTCTGGTTGTTCTGAACAGTGTGCCTCACGAGCGTGCTGACGTCAATTCATATCTGCCATCGGGCTCCGATGTGCTCCTGGCAACGCTGGTGTGAGCCGAGCCGGTGGGCCAATAACAGCAGCAGTCACTCTGGAGATGCTCCACGGATCTGTTTGGATTTCCTTTTAATAACGCCGGGCGTAGTGGCAGGTTCTGTGAAACCACTGTTTGCCTTCCTGCTGGGGAAATGGCACATCTGCAGGGGGATGCAGGAGGGGGCTGAGAACCCACACACCTGCTCCCGTCTCCCCTTCCCTCTCCTCTGAGCCTGCCCCGTTCCATGGTCTCGCTATTCCAGTCTGGAATCGTAGTTAATGCAACTGCGCGATGCTCCCGAAATCCTCTCCAGCGGCGTTTGGGGTAAACTAGACTCTGCAATTTGAAGAACAAAATCACATGCCTTTCCACAGTTGCTTCCTGGCCTCTCCTGTGCCTGCTGCTCCTGCTCCCTGACCCCATCCAAACCCTGCCAAGGTCCAGCCTCACTGCCTTGCGGGTTTCCAGCCCTTCCTGGGGAAAGAACACCCATGGCGGGTGGCACGTCTTGCTCATGGTTTCCAGGGTTACCTGCGTGGTGCTGATAGCAGGCAGGAAATTAAAACGCTCCGCGGTGATGACGGCGATGCCTTATCGGCAGCAGGTGGTGGCCACAAGGTGGACGTGCACGCCCGGGGAAGGCATCGAGGCAAGGAGAGCAGACACAACCATCAGATCAGTGTGGTGGCTCCACTGTGGGATGGAGGGCAGTCCCTGAGTGCCCTGGTGCCCCTTCTGGCCGTGGTTTCCTGGAAGTAACTCCAAGGAGACGGTGTGGCCTCGAGCTGGCTGCTGTGCAGAGTTCTTTGTCCTTATCAGCCCATCTGTACAGTGAGTTTTCTTCCTGCAGTTTGCTCTCTCTAATCTCTCTCATACTCAGCTTTTCTCTCTTGTCCTTCAGAAGGCTTGGTCTCTTAACTTGAGGCCATTCTACTTTTGGCCTCTCTGAGCACGGTCCAGTAACCTGCAGCCTTTGTGGGGACTACAGGGATCTGTGTTGGGGTTGTTTGGGGACTAAATGTGGAAAATCAACTGAGGATCCATTCTGCTGAGCTCTGAGACCAGCAAAGTGTCATGTTATATGTTCCTTTTCTTACTGAGCTGTCTCTTCTTCCTTCTCTCTCTGTGGGTTTCTCTGCTTCAATGTTCTGTTAACCCTGCGGTGCAGAGTTAGGCTGGAGTGTGCAAATGCCCTCCTGCTTTCAGCTCAGGACAGCAAAGCTCTCTCCAGTCTGTGGGCACAGATCTGCCTCTGACCCTTGTGTGTGTGCCTACACAGCTGCACTTCAAGATGGAATAAGACTATTTTATTTGCATGCAGAGCCTCCGTGGTGACAGTGATGCTGGTGTTGAAGTGTTTGAAGAAACCACTTTCTCCCGCCTCAGGCTCACCTTTGCTCGTGAGCGCACTACTGGGTGCCCACTTTGAGATGTGCTCTCCTCAGCACCGGCTCCATCAGCTCTAGACTTAATTGTTCTTAAGATGTCAGTAATTCCACAAAGACCAGACTTGGTTTAGCCTTTGCTCAAATTATTATTTAAGTAAAACACTGGAGACTGTCTTCTGGCACAGCGTGTGTGATCACACACAAACCAAGACGTACCTGTGATGTTACTCCTTATTTGCCTCCCATCTGTACCCTCAAATCTGTAACCCTGAGAGAGCTCTCCCTTCCAACAAGCTTTCTCAGGAACCCACCACGATTGCACATTTATCTGTTTTAATGCAAATGTTTCATTTCAGACATTCTGAATGACGCCATCTTCGATGAAGACCACGATGAGATGGTCATTGTGAAGGACATAGACATGTTCTCCTTGTGTGAGCATCACCTTGTTCCATTTGTCGGAAAGGTAACTCTTCCTTGCAAGAGCACATGTGGGAATGCACGATAAAGTACATGTGAAAGACTTGGTCGCTGTAGCTACAAAGCTTTTAAGGCCGTAAGTCTTTTCTACTCGTGGCTGCTGTTCTAGAAATCAATCTTCAGAATACAAATAAGGAAGACCTCCTTAATGTGAGCTTTATTCGAATTTAAGCTCCTGAAATGTAACTCTCAACCTTTCCTGCTCTAAGTAATCTAATGGTTTCTGACATTTCATATCAAAGCTCTTCTCCATGAAGCAGCAGCAAGCCTTGGGGGCAGACACCTTGATATTAAACCAGCTCGCCCTGCACACTGGCTCTGTCACGGATTTGGCTCCTGGCTCAGAGCTCTCTGGTGCACATTCATCTCTGAAACGCTCTGTGAGTGCAACAAACTCATTAGCAGCCCTGTCTTAATTACGTGAGCTGAGTTGGATAGAGGGTGGCCAGAACTGACTGGCAGGAGGCTGCATAATTTGGAGGCCCCCGTGGAAGGGGCTGGTGTTTCAGAGGGCGTTGGAATTGTGATGCCGACAACTTTAAACAGAAAATAAACTCTGTAAATCTGATGGAGAGTTCTGGGTGGGCAGTTCCTGCTGTACACCCCAGCCCCTTCACTCCGTTATCGTCACAGAAGGATGGAGCTCAATCTGCTCCATCTGGTACCATGAAGTGCTTGCAGGCCTGAGAGTGCTTCTGTTGTCTCTAAAATTCATATGTTCCAGGTGAACTGTCTCCCAAAAATAAAATCCCTGAACAGAAACCAGTTGATTTGGTTGAGTCAGCTCAGTTTAATCTGCTTTATTTCCTTACTGGTAGTATTTTGTGCTGGAAAACAGGGTAATTTCTTTTTCTGTGCAATTCAGTAGCCTGGGTGGCTTTCTAAAAACGAGGTGCTAAATGCCTTTTTCCCACCTTAATATGTGGGCGCCCTTCCACTAAACTTATTCCAGTTTCATGCAACTGCACGTCCAGTGGGAATGTTCAGCACATCCATATTCCCGCAGGATGGAAGTTGAGGTTATCATCAGTGATATATAGCATTGCTAAAACAGGGAAAATAAATTAAATCGGGAAGTGCAGCCTGATTTTGGTGGCAAAATACTTCCTTCCATTGGAACTTACACTGGAAGTAAAGCACAGTCCCTCTTCCTTCTGCTCCCTAAATCCATTTAGGTCTTGTTTATTTTGGATGAATATTGCTGTGCTGAGTGACAGACTGCCTTTTGCACCCAAATGTAACACTTCCTCCATAGCATTCCTGAGACCTGGAACGTATGTCTTGACTCTGGAGGAGCTGAGATTTTTCTCCCCCTGGGAAAACTCACCTGTTCTTCTCCAGGTCATCGCCCTCCCCAGGCGTTCAGCCTTTTTTTTAACTCCAGCACTTTCCCCCCACATGCTCAGACTTCTGGACTGTTCCAGAGGTTGTTCTGGGGCAAACTGGGGCACATCTCGTAGTCTGTGTGTGAGTTTGGTGCTCGTTTGGGGTTTGCTTTTGCTGCTGTTAATGGTTGTTCTCCTCTGTCTAGGTACACATCGGGTATCTCCCTAACAAACAAGTGCTTGGCCTCAGCAAACTTGCCAGGTAAGTATTCCTGCAATGAAAGTGATGCTAATTTGTAAAAAGGATCCCAGGCTGTGCTAACTGTGCTAATCTTCTTAATCTGGCCTCCCTCTAAAGCTCAGCCCACTTTGTGCCCTGGATTTGGATTTAGAGCAATCCCTGGGCGTTGTTTCCCGTGGAGAGGACAGGTAGGGCCTGGAGCTGGGTGTTAATTCCCACCGGTGACCGTGCCGGTGCGTTCATCCAAAGCTTTGGTGTCTGCAGGGAGCCAAGAGGCCAAGAACAAGGGAATTTGGTCAGGTCCTAAGGCAGGCCACAAAAGCCAGTGGGCATCTCCAGCTGTTTACTGCTTATGTGACCGCTTACCGACTGATAGGAACGAAAATGCGAGAGTTTCAAGCTGTAAATGAGCATTTTATGGATATAAATTGAATCCGAAACTTTCATCTCTTAGCTGACTCTTCAGATAAATTTGACATTTCTTTATTTCGCTCCAGATGTGCTGAGCACAGTGGGGTAGATTTTATAGATAAGGTTCAGCCTGAGAAACACAACAATTGTGATCCACTTGAGAAATCCGTTTGTTATGTAAAATAGGAGTTTTTTTACCCTCAGCAAGTACCCTTGGATCAGTTGTTGCATTGAATCTTGTTAAGAAGGGAACTTTCTAGTTCTGACAAGAAGAGGATGGTGGATCCCTTCGATAAGCAGATTACTGAAGCCCAGAGTGGAAGGGTCTCTTGAGAAACAAGGCTGAAATTTTGGCTGGAGCTCAGACAGACCACATAGGTTTTGCTTATGCTTTCCCTGACGGGTCTGTTAATCCTGCTGCAGCTCCAATAACACTAATGAGACTTAGCCTTGTAAATCTGCATGCCTGCTGTGTTTTCTTAGCAAGTGAGAAACGTGTAGGATAGGGCAGTAAAATGTTCTATAAAGTGAGCCAGCTCTGCTTGCATGATGGGGAGTTGGGCTGGGGAGGGGAAGGGCCCTTGGAGGTCACAGCTTTGCTCACATAACCTCGTATTCCAGGGAGGCATCTCCCCGTCTTCAGCAAGGCTTGCAGGAGTGGACTTTGCTTTGATTAAAAGGCTGTTCACTGTGTAAATGTTTTTTTCCGGTGGCTGTACAGAGCTGCTGGAGTTGCAGGTTCTGAGCTGTCAGCACTGCAGTTGGTGGGCAAGGTGCTTTGCCTTCTGCAGCTGCTCCCACTTGGGGATGTGTCTGTGTGCCAGTTTGTGGCTCGTGCTGTGTGTTGGCTGCATCTTCCAGGGGTGCTGGGTTTAGTTTTGGTTTTAGAGCTGGATTTCGGAAGGAAACATCCTTCCCGAAGGGACTGTCTCTGGCACGTGGTTCCATTTCTGCAGGGCTCGATCGCAGGGTTAAGGATTGCACTGGAAATGTGCATCTGTTGGGTTGTGCTGGTCTCTGGTTGCCTCTCAGCTGCAGATGTAAAAGGCAGCTCAAAACACCTCTTAGTGATTTCGGTTGTTTGTTTTGTATTTCAAGTGGCAACGTAGTGCCAGAAGCGTACAATTTTGCTACTATTTCATTTCAGTGCGTTAATATGTGCAAACCTGCATTTCTGCTTGAAAAGGTTAGATCTTGCCTCTTCCTCAGGTTAGGGTAAAACTCCCATACGCTGCAATAATGAAAAGATTAATTTCTTGTATAACAAATGTTCTCAGTGCTCGTTTTTGAGTGCTTACCCTGAGGGGGTTGATGGGGCGGTTCGTGCCTCCCTTTGGTGCCCTATATAATGCAACCAGTGTTCAGGCACAGATTTGTGAGGCTCTTGGCACTCCAGGCCTAATCTTTCATAATAGGATTAGTCTAATGTGGGCAGTTTCTGCAGTTGTGGATGACCTGCATTCAGTAAACAAACATCTTCCTCTGGATTTTAAGCTTGGGCTTGAAAATGGTCTTGCAAATGCCTGTTTTTACATAAACATGGTGTTAGAACTTACATTGCAACGCCAGTGCAAGAATGGCCGAGCCAGCAGCACGTTTCCCATCCATATGGTCAGTCTAAATATCGTGCTGCTTTGTTTAGAATAGCTCTAACACGGCCACTTCATCGCTGGAGGGGAGTCTCTGCCTTGAATTCCCTCTCCAAAGCAGCAGGAGAGTGTCACTGTCGGAGCTGTTTCTCATAAGCAGTGCCTCGGGCTGCCAGCCAGGCTCTCCTCTGGGTCTGGTCTGACCAGGCGGGTAGCAAAGCTCGCTATAGCAACCCTTTTACAGGGCCACTTGACGTGTAATTAAGCATTGGAGGTCGGCATGAAGGAGCTGTGTTGTTGCAGGGCAGTTCCGTGAATTCTCTTAAGTCTGTGGGTTATGGTACAGCATCAAGAAGTGATGGTTGTGCCCCTTGCACTGCCCACCGGTGGCTCAAAGTCACAGTGGTGCTGGAGGGGAGCATTGAGGTGATCCCCACGCTGAGAACTGGGGGTAGGGAGGGTCTGTTTTAAATAAAACCAATTCTGTTGCATTGTTCTTCCTTAAAGTTGTGGTCGAGCGCAGGAATCCAAACCATCTCTTGCTTCATGTCAGTATCCTCCTGGGAATGCCAGCATCTGGATTGTCCCTAAAGCAGCGTTTGGTTTCCACTGAAGCCCAAGGAGCTGTTCTAACCTCGGCTCAGGGATTAGCTTGCAGGGAGTCTTTGGACATGGATTCCCTCCCAGCTGTGTAGTGCGGGTGGGTGGTGGCTCAAGGAATTCCAGAGGATCGGCCAACACGTGGAGCTCGAAGGAGAAGCAACAGGTTTGCCCCTAAAATAGTCCCTGGGGCTGCAGGTTGGGGGGAACCTGTCACTAAACACAGGAATGAGGCAAGGGAGGTCCTTGAGGAATGCCAGCCTGGGGCTGGGCAGCAGCTTGAGGGTGGATTTCCAGGAAGGAAGGACATGGAGCAGCACAGGGACAGTGTCGAGTTAACCGTGAAGGTCAGTTGGGAATAACCGTAACATTGTGTTTTTCCTTTCTCCTGCAGGATTGTGGAAATATACAGCAGAAGATTACAAGGTGAGAGTGGAATTTTGGGGTTGTGGTGTGTGCTCCTCTCTGAACCAGCACGGGGGACTGGGAATTGCGGGTGGGCTGTAGCTGTGCAGGTCCGTGTGGAGGAAAATACATGTTTCTCACCTGGCATCATACTCAGCCCAAAGCCTTGGGCTGGGCTCAGCCTGCTCCCGTTGTCCCGAGATGTAATTTGGCCCTTTGTAGGGGACAGGAATCTTAGTGACCCTCGCACTGGTGAACAGAGAGTGCTGGAGCTGCAGGAAGCAAAGCCTTGCAGGAAAAAAGACTCTCAACTTGTGCGAGTTTTATCTCCATTTCCTTCCCTTTCCTTAAAAAGACAAATGGTGTGCACGGAATAAATAGTGCAGCAGTGAAGTTGGGAACTGAAGGAGAACAGAGGGGCAAGAAAATCTGAATGGCACGGTAGGAAATGGAGGGGCTGCTCTAACAAATGATGGTGCAATTCCTGCAAAGGTGGAATGGAAAATATAAACAAGCAAATAAAAGGTTTCGGGGTGCAAAACATAAATAGGATGGACGGGGCTTGGAGCTACCTGGGCTAGTGGAAGGTGTCCCTGCCCATGGTGTGGGCATTGGAACGGGGTAGTCCTTAAGGTCCCTTCCAATCCAAACTGTTCTGGGAATTTATGATTATGAGCTCCCCATTGTGTTTCCAGTCCAGGAACGCCTTACCAAGCAAATTGCAATCGCCATCACAGAAGCCTTACAGCCCGCAGGGGTCGGCGTGGTCGTGGAAGCCACGTAAGTTACTCCGGGCTGGTCCCTGGTCACGCTGAGAACTGGTGTCCTTAAGGTCCCGCTGTGTGTGATCCCTGTCATGTGTGATCCTGGTCATGTGTGATCCCATCCATGTGTGACCTCTGTCATATGTGATCCTGGTCATGTGTGATCCTGGCTGTGTGTGATCCCTGTCATGTGTGATCCTGGTCATGTGTGATCCCATCCATGTGTGATCCCATCTGTGTGTGATCCTGGTCATGTGTGATCCCATCCATGTGTGATCCCATCCGTGTGTGATCCCATCCGTGTGTGATCCCGGTCATGTGTGATCCCATCCGTGTGTGATTCCATCTGTGTGTCATCCTGGTCATGTGTGATCCCCGCCGTGTGTGATCCCATCCGTGTGTGATCCCGTTATGTGTGATTCTGGCTGTGTGTGATCCTGGTCATGTGTGATTCCATCTGTGTGTGATCCCTGTCATGTGTGATTCTGGTCATGCGTGATCCCTGCTATGTATGATCCTGGTCATGTGTGATCCCTGTCCTGTGTGATCCCAGCTGTGAGCTGCAGAGTTGCTGCCTCTCTGGCTGCCGTGTTTGGTTATGAGCCCAATAATTATTCTTTATTGTTACTGATAATAATAATCCTGGCGCACTCAGCAGAGTGCCCTGGCGTGCCGGAGCCATTGCAAGCAGGATCCTCAGCAGGGATGGTGCAGCTGGCAGTGTGGAGCTGTCCCTCTTGCTCTGGATCCCTGTTCTGCCTCAGTGCCCCTGTGGTCAGAGTGCACCCTGGAAAGGTGGGATTCCCCGGGATCAGAGGAGAAGGGGACAAGGCAGTGCTTGGAGGCTGGGGATGTGACTTTTCCATAGCTGTGGTTCTACAGACAGATGTCCCTTCTGGGTATGGAGGTTTTTTTGACACCTCCCCAGAACTGAACGTGACCATGTAAGAAACATCTCTCCCTGTGGGATTACTCCTTCCCTGTGAGCATTCCTATTGGATTCACTCCGCTCTCCTTTCTCCTAGGCATATGTGCATGGTAATGCGTGGGGTACAGAAAATGAACAGTAAAACAGTAACCAGCACAATGTTGGGGGTGTTCCGGGAAGACCCAAAGACCCGGGAGGAATTCCTGACACTCATCAGGAGCTGAAACTGTGTCCCTGTGCACCCTGGATTGTTCTGTCCCGTGTCACTGTCTGTCCTTGTTCCTACATCCAACTTCTAAACTAAATTGTTGTGAGTTGTTGTCGTAGTCTTTGTGCAGCGAAAGGCTCCTGGTGGCAAAAGGAGAAGGGGACTCTTGGATTTCCAAGGATGTCACAGAACTCCAAGCTACTAAAAGGGGTTTGGAAATGTATTTCCATCCGTAATGCAGAATATCCCACTGTCAGGGGAGAAGTGGGGCTTGGGAGTGAAATGGATATTTATGAAATAGGTGTGGTTGTCAGAATAAATGTGGAGCAGCACAGGGAATGACGGAAAGGCTGCGGATCCTCGTGGGATCCGGATTGTCCTGAGTTATCTCTGACTGTGTTTTGTTTCAAGTCCTGCAGTGGCTGTTGCAGTACCTGGGTATGTGTGTTATACCTCTGAGATGTTACCTCTGGTGTGTTTTATATTCACTATATATAAACCTTCCTTTTTTTGTGTGGGTTTTTTGTTTTTTTTTTCGTTTGTGTGAGAAATGTAAACCCCATTTTTCCTGTCCTCTTAACATGCAGGGAATTAACTTCTGAATTATTTGGGTCTTAACTCAGTGCAAAAGGGTTTACACACCTTTTCTCTGTGCCTCAGAATGTCAGTTTCTTACTGTTTTTAAGGAAACTTTAACAGAGGAGAGGAAAAACAAAACCCCACAAAGTCTGTCTGCAAAGTGCTAAGGCATCCAAAGAGGTTTTTAATGACGTTTACATCTTGAGCTTTCCTTCTTGGATTTCCACGCGTTAGGCTGAGAAGATAAAACCAGTCTGATAATCTGAAAAGGAAGATTTTAATTTTTTTTCCAAGCATTTCAAGACTTGCATCTCATAAATGTTGGACCAAAGTTGAGCACAGAACCCTGAATGTGGCACACACACACACACACCGTATGTGCTGCCAGGTCGGGTCATTCCAGGGCAGAGGAACCTGGAATGACGACTCATTTCGTAAGAGTGGTTGAGAAAACCATTTCCAGGGCCATCAAAAGGAATTAAACCACATTTTCCCTGCGGATGTGGCAATCTCTGCGTGGGGTACAAAAAGTTTCAGCGGGGCTGGACTCGGCTGAACTTCTGCTTTGTTAGGGCTTCGGTGGGGGGGGTGTTTTGTAACTCTTAATTGGGACAAGATGAGGTGCAAACCAGAACCACCCTTCTCACGGCAGGCAAAGCTTGCAAAATAAATGTCAGCTGGGCTGGTGGGTGCCCCCAGGTTCCCATAGCTCTGCTTGGCTGAATATCCATCCAAAATGTCCTAGGCACAAACCTGGAAGGCAGCTCCTGGTCCAGCAAACTCCACCCTGCCAACATTCCTGCCTCTTGCTCCAACAAAGTGCAAATCACGTCCGGTCACTTGGGCCTAAAGAGCTTCTTCAAGAAGAACAAGCTCATGTGTTTAATTACAGGAATTTTACCTTGATGGCCTTCACCGGTCACGTGAAGGGAAATCTTTTATGCAATTGGGAAAACCTTTTCTCACGTCCACTGTGCTGGATTCTGTAGGATTAGGGGCTGTAATGGTGTTTGCCTGCTCGTGTAAACAAGATCTGCTGCACCCTCATAAAACACACTCACTCTGGGGCATTTGTTTTCCTGGAGTTGCCACTTTTCGCTTCACTTTTCCTTCAGATATCCAGCTGAAAAGCCTTAACTCCTCCAAGTTCAGAATTAAACTCTCTTTTTAGCTCAGCTGGAAGGACGCTTTGAGGACCAAAGGGGCACACCCCAGTACATCCATCTCTCTTTCCTTGCTTTGCTTTGGAAATTAAGTCTCTGTAAACTGCTCTTTCTCTTGAGGTACCAAAAAAAGTTGCGTTTTAACCACTTATCTCCATTCAGGATAAAGTTCATGTTGCACCACTGCTGTTTTTTATTCCCATGTGACTCGTAGTCCTTAAAACGTCCCTCTCTCTACCTGTGGCCTTGGATTTTGTTCACATTTTTCCTGTTGTTGTAAGACTCGGTGCGTTTTTTGGGGACGTTAGTGCTGTTCAAATACAGGAGCTTTAACTCCCCCCCCCCCCC
>VWZG01003378.1:65884-92284 GCA_013396735.1 Grallaria varia | reverse complement strand
CCCCAAACCCCCATCCCCGGGAGGGAGAGCGGCGTGGGGCAGCTCCCGGAGGGGGGCTCTGGAGCAGAGCACTCCCTGTTCCACCACCCGGGGCACCACGAGACTAAAAACAAACAGGTTTGTTACGCCTTTTTGTTTTTTTCTCCCCCGAAAGGTTTATTTTTTTAAGAGCTATTTATAGCAGGACCGGTTTGGAGAGGCTCGGGGAGTGTGACCTGGAAAAAATAACTCGGAGGAACAGTACCCCGTAGAGGAACAAGACAGCTAAGCCTCGCCTGGGAACGCGCTGGAGAAACGCTTCGGGTGACAGAAGTGTCCTTGTTTTCCCAGCCGGGGATGCTGCCAGGGCCCTGCTGCCTCTCACAGTCCTTGTTCTCATGTCCCTCTCCCTGGGGAGGGCTGTCGTATCCACAGGGACACCGGTGGCACCCGTCCTCCCCAAGGACTCCCGGTGGCACTCGTCCTCTCCCAGGGCTCCGAGTGGCTCTCGTCCTCCCCGAGGGCTCCTGGCCCCAGCCATCCGACGCAGTCCAGGATTGCCAGGAGCCAGACCTGAGCTGGTTATCCGGGTTATCCAGTTCTGGGCAGTGCTGGTGGCCGTGCTCATCCCATCTCCGGGGCTCATCCCTTGTGCCTGAGGGTCCAGTGTGCTGGCGAGGGGCACCGGGAGCTTCTGGAGCGGGTGCTTTGTGCTGGACTGGGCTCTCCATCATGCTGCTGCCGCCTCTTCCATCTTTCCTGCTTGTTTTTCCCCTGGGTCCTCCTCCCTCCCTGTGCCCGTTTTTCGCTGGCACCCACCAGTTTTAGCCTGGGGACTCCCACACCCCCCAGCCAAACGAGGTGGCAGAAGGGAAAACACTCCAGAGCCTGTGACCCATCCGAGCGCGCCGGTGGCAGGGGCTTTATCAAGAGCTAATGAGAGTAGCGAGCTAACACTAATTATCATTAGCAAGCTGACGAGTGGCTAATTAGCACAGACTCCACTAGTGCTGGTGCAATCCCCGCGTTTGGCTTTTCCCCCTGCCCCGGCACCTTGCCGAGAGAAGCCAATACCCCTGTCTGAACAACACCCCTGGGAGCACCCCTGGGAGCATCTGAGCATCCCTGGGAGCACCCCTGGGGGCATCTGAGCATCCCTGGGGGCACCCCCTGGAAGCACCCTCGGAAGCACCCCTGGGAGCATCCCTGGGAGCATCCCTGAGAGCACCCCTGGGAGCATCCCTGGGAGCATCCCTGCATCCAGCCCCCTCACAGCCACAGCCTGTCCCAGCTTTTGGGGGGCGCGGGGCAGGGGCAGGTGCTGTGGGGCTCAGCGGAGGCGGCGGCGTGGACGTGCTGGAAGAGCCCAAGGAGGAGGGAATGCTCACCACTGAGCGCGTGCTCCGTCATGCTCAGGCACAGCGACTCCAGCCTGTTGTTGATGTCAGGTTCAGTCGCCGGCACCTGGAACTCTGCAGGGAGAAAGGGAACAGGAGGTCTCGGTCAGGGATCCTCCTGCCTGCTCCGAGTGGGTGGGGAAATCACCCCAAAAACACCCCAGGAGGGTCTGACTGGACTCCGGTGGCGTTTCGATCCCTGGTGCCATCACCTCCGGCAGGAGATGCTCGCGGGAATAGTCACCACTCCCATTATCCCAAGGGATACATCTGGGGAGCCTCCAGGGCCCTGCAGAAGGAGGGGATGGGAATGGGGGGTTCAGGTGCTGGTTAGAGATGTGGGGCAGAGCTGGGGCGAGAGCAGAACCCTTGACCAGTGAAGGGGCAGCCCTGGGCATCTCTCAGGGCAGGATGCTGTCTGTGCAGGCAGGGTTAGTGCTCAGGCAGGGGATGGCAGCACAGACTGGCTGGCTGGCTTCTGTGTGGCCAGCTCAGCTCCCACTCAGTTGCCCATGTCCCTGGTGAGGGGTGAGCACAAAAAAGGGGGATACACATGAACTCTGGTGTGCTGCAACACTCCATCCCACACTAAACGGCAGGAAACATTCCTCACCCTGAAGCAAAACCTGCAAACACAGCTTGTGCTACTGCTGGACAGCACATCCCGCCTTCCAGTGGCTCACAGAGACATGGAACGGGATCTAGGAGGATTGAGGTGCTCCCACAGCCTGGCAAAAAGGGGTTTATGAGCCCAGCACCGAATTATTGCTTATTTTCCTCGCAACTCATCTGCACATTTGGCTCCCCAGTCCTTCTACGCTCTCATCCACCACAGGCTGACACGCACGCAAAACCCATCTATTCTCCTCCAACGCCTGAGAAATGTGCCCTTGTCCTGGTGTTTAATCAGTCCCCAGGAACAGCCGCCATTCCCGCTGCATGGAACATTTGCTGCCCAAATGCTGCAGTTAAACACGGCCGGCGTGCAAGGAGAGGGGAGCTGATGGAACCAGGAGCCTGTGGATGAGGGTGGGTTTGCTGGGGGGATGCAGCTCCCTGTCCCCTGGTTATGGTGTGTTGGTAGGAACAGGCACGCTCGAAGGCTAACGAAGCCATACACAACGAGGCTTCCTCAGGGGCAGGATGCTCCAGGTTCAGGGGCCAAGGTCAGCAGAGTCCTCCCTGACTCAGAGGGTGCTCCCATAGAGAGGAGCACTTTGGCAGTGCTTGGGAAGGAAGCACTGACACGGCACCATTTCCCTTCACACACACTGTGGAAAGAATTTCCACTGAGTGCACAAAGGCAGTCCCTCCGCGCCAGGGCTCCGTGTGCAGCCATGGGGAAAAAGGGATGGATGAGCCGCGGCCTTCCTGCCTCACATGAACCCTTCAGAAGTCAGGTAAGTAAAGCACGAACACCATGCTTATATAGAGAGCCAAGATGGTATATATAGGGTCAAAAATCCCTCCAGCAATGTCTCTGCTTCAGTGAACGCAGCAATTCAAAGACATCCCGGTGGGAACCCACCATGCTGCCACAGGCCACGTGCCCGCAGCGAGGCTCCCCAGCACAGCTCCTTTCCCACCTCCCCTCGTCTCGCTGGGCTGTGGGGAAGTGACAAAGCAAAATCTGGTGCCTACCTGGCTGCTGAAACATCAGCATGGTCTGCGGGGAGGTGTGGACGGGCAGCGAGCGCGTCCTCTGCACCGAGCTGTGGCTCCGGCTGGGCATGCTGTTACTGCCCCCAGGGTTGGCAAACCAGAGGTTCTGTGGGCAGCAAACAGAAGGTTGGAGATGTAAAACAAAGCCCTCTGTGCCTTATAACCCCCTTGGGCTCATAGAAGCATAGAATAGGTTGGAAGGGATCTTAAAGATCATCTTGTTAAAACTTCCCTGCCATGGGCAGGGGCACCTTCCACTATCCCAGGCTGCTCCAAGCCCCATCCAACATGGCCTTGGACACTTCCAGGGAGGGGGCAACCTGTGCCAGGACCTCACCACCCTCACAGCCAGGAATTTAATCCCAATATCTCACCTAAATATCCCCTTTGTCAATTTAAAACTTTTCCCCCTTGTCCTATCACTATCTGCCCTTGTCAGAAGTCTCTCTCCCTCCTCTTATAAGCCCCTTGAAGGACTCAGCTCTGCCCTTCTCCTCCCTCCACCTTGTCCACTCCCCTCTTGCCAGTCCCTCTTCCACATCCCACCCCAGGGAGAGACTGGAGCGCAACCCAACCACCTGCAAACTGCTCTTAAAAGTCTCTTGAAAAGGGGACAAAAGAAAGAGATCCAGGCGAATTACAGGAGGAAAATCCAAGGAAGCTCGCGGGGAAGGGAAGGAAGAGCTGGAGATGCCACGAATGCCGACCAACCTGTCTGCCCTGCTTGAGGATGGCAGGGCTGGCGGCGGGGCTGCGCTGGGGGGTGCCCAGCAGCCCAGTGGGGCCCAGCAGCCCCAGGCGGGCCGTGGGCAGGTTGCGGGAGGGGATCTGGAACTGGCGGGGGTTCCTCCGGCCCAGCCCTGCGCCCGCGGATCCGGCTGTCGGGAGGGAGTTCGACTGGCCAAAGCCTCGGCTGCGGAGAGAGACAGAAAGCGCCGGCGGTGAGACACCGACCCCCGCCAGGGGACGTGGGGACAGAGCTGCAGGACAGGGGTCCCCACCCTCCCACCCCCCTGAGGGCCATCCTTCCATCCTGCACGGGCAGCAGCAAGTCTGGATGTGGAGCATCCTTTCTTCCTCCTGTTTGCCAGGCACCCTCCTGTCTTACAGCAGTTCTCACATTCACATTTGCTTTCTTTAAAGTTTATTTTACTCCTGCAAAATGGGCCTCTTTTTAAATACAAGATAAAATAACTCAAGTAATGCCCTGGGCACCCAATTTCTTTGAGATCTCTATAGAGTCTCTGTTGGGGTTTCTTTACTGGCAATGCTTGAAGGGTCAGACCTTTTCCCCTTTCAGGAGATTCGTTTTTACAGACGTGGTCCTCTCTGAGACTTCTCAAGTTCTGTAAAATTTCGTGAAAACAACCGAACAAATTCAAGATTTACTAGGGAGGGCTGAGCAAAAGGTGCTTTCTTGCAGAGGGGGGACTGGCTCTTCACCCACTCCCATTTTTACACTGTAATCCCTTATCCAACTTTCCCTGTGGCCAGAGCAAGACCATCCAGACCTAAGACCACGAAGCCCAGACATCCTGAAACACGTATCTCAGAACACCAAACCATCTTTAATTCCTGGAGGGATGGGTTGCACACACCAGCATCCCTCTCCAGGTGGTTTTTGCAATTAAAACCCAAGGAATGACATAAAAATAGCCAGGCAATCCTTGGAAACACACACAGGTCCCCTTACCACACGGTGTCACCTTGGTGTCCCTGCCCCTTCAGCTGGGCAGCAAAGAGGCCCATCAAACGCCTCTGCTCTTGTCTGTTCCACTTCTGATCCTGCCACCAACACTGAAACCACCTGGTTTAATCCATTCCAAGACACTGTGTTTCATGGCATTAGGGACCATGCTGGGCCTGTGCTCCTTCCCTCTGAACTCTCATCCCAGCTGTCCCACTGCTCCCAGTTATCTCCAGAACACTTTCTTTCGCCAGAATAAAGCACTTGCACCTACCTGAGTGCAATAAACCAGCTTTTGCAGAATGAAACAAAGGGCTGATGTTGCTAAAACTGACCTAAAAATATCTCTTCTTGCCATACCCAACACTTCCTAGGATCACATGAAATCCAGCACCACCTTGGAAAGGAGCAAACACAGTGTTCCCAACACAGCCCTGCCCAGCTCCTGACCTCATCCCCCTGGCTCTGCACCCTCAGAAGGTTCCAAGCCTTTTTTTTTTTTGCCACTTGAGAGCTTTTTGGGAAACTCCAGTGCTGATGCCACCAGCAAAGGGCAGCAGAGACTGACCCCGTGTTGGGGATATGCCACATGGCTGGGAAGCGCCGGGTCTGGAACCAGGGAGACTTGGTGGGATCAGCGGGGAAGGCACTGACCACACACACAGGTGAAACCCTATTCCCTTCCCAAGGAATCTGTCAGGATCCGTCTTTTCCTTCTGGGAGACATCAGTCCCGCTCGGAATGCTCTTGCTCTGGCCACTGCATCCACCCTTCCCTTCCCAAAATCCCACGTACCTCCTCTGCTGCCGATAGCCCGACAGCTCCAGGAGGGATTTCCGAGGGAAAGACCGAAAGAGTTTCTGCACCTGCTGTTTCCATGACAGCAGTCGCTTCTTCTGGATCTCTGTAAATGCCTGCCCCCCAAAAAAGAGAGAGAAAAATAAGAATTGTGTGAATATTCTTCTGGACAAAGGGAGTAGGGATGTGTATGTGGGCGCGTGGGTAAAGAGCAGCTGGAGCCAGTGCAGAGGGAAACCCTGGTCTCTCTCAAGGATTTACTCATCTCTGGTGGAGGAGATGCTCCAGCAGCATTCCCTATGTCCCAGAGTGACAGCCCAGCTCTGCCCAAAGGATGCCAACCCCTTTTGGCAGAGCAGGGGTTTGACGGTGGTAAAATTTGTCATCTGGATATTGCTCTAGGAATGCTCTCAGGGTGGGAAAAGCTGGGATTTGGAAAGCCCAGCTGCCCTGTGGCATCCTGCATCCCATCCTCCTTCTCGGGGCTGGGCAGAGCTCGGCTCTGATCCTGCCACCAACAGCCTCTGTGGGAGGTGATCTGGGGTGAGCCCTGACACGGGCTCCCTGCAAAGGTCACAGACCTGATCCCAGAGCTCCAGGCATGGGGTGTGGGTGACAGGGACACCCACGTGCCACCACTGCTAACTTTAGGTCTGACCCAAGGTCTCTGTGCTGTTGGCAGAGGGGAGCAGAGGTCTCTGGAGGACAATCTGGAGGCTAATTAGCGCCTGACTTGATTGCTCCAAACCACCCTCAGGAGGAAACGCTCTCTCTTGGTGCTGATTATGTTGGAGCCAATGCAGAGGGTGGTCCTGGGACATGGGCTGGTGGGAAAAGTGCAGGCACTCTGGGAAAAGCTCCATGTTCTCCTGGCTTTGTTCTCCAGCCCCAGGCCTCGGCTCCCACCACCTCTGCTCCCCTTGTGTGCAATCTCCTTCCAATCCCTGCCACAGGAGCAGGCCATGGAAGCAGCGTGTTCTTCCAGGTACCGGGGGTAGGAAGCGCTGCAGGACACCAGGAACACCAGCCATCCCTCCCTGCCAGCAGGCAGGAGCGTGCTGGAGCCCAGAGGCACAGCCCGAGCCACCCTGAGCCTCTGGCAGGCCAAGGCACATCTGCCGGGAGCAGAAACAGATGTAAAAACCCCTGTTGCAAAATCCCAAGACCACGTGTTGCAAAACAGGAGGAGGCAACGCCAAGGGATCGCCGGGTCTGTCTGCTGGAAACTGCCTGCTCGTTCATCCCGGGATTCTTCCTTTCATCCAGCTGCTGGTGGGACTGTCACGAGCCAGATGAATTTCCCAGCTCCAGGTCTTGGCAATTAAGTGAGTGCGGGAGGAAGCAACATTTCCATGCACCACGCTGGAGCTACTGCCCGCTCCAGCCCTGTTCTGTCAGAATTACTATTAATACCTCCCAAAAATATTTGTGTTAGAAACAGAAAGGTTTATATCAACAGACACTTTGGAAACAGTTTCTAAGTGATGGGAACAACAGTTTTAGATGATCTGTCAGGACTTACCTCGTGGATTAGACATTTGTCTATGAGCTGTAAATAGGAACTTATATTCTCTTCGTCGGGTCGGGAAACTAAAAGTTGTGTGCAGACTGGAAAAAAGCGAGAGAAGAGAAGGGAAATGGGGATGGGGACACCGAGATGGGATCCAGGGTAGTCCAACAAATGCCTTGGACATCCTGTTTCCCTTGTGACCATGAGCAGGTTTTCTCAAACAGCAAGAAAAAATGCCTTTCCCCAATTCCTGCCATGCCGTCCTATATTTAGGGCCAGATTTTGTTCTCTGCTACAAAAGTGTAAATCCACAGTAACACCACTGGAGGCCCCCAAATTAGACCTGAGCAACTCAGGGGCACAGGATTATTCCCTATTCCTAAGCAAGAAAGCTCCTGCTCCTATGGCCAAAGTCTGCCCCTGCTGCAAAGGGATTCCTGCCTTTCCTTGGAGGGTTTTAACCTCTTTGGGAGCCAGTGCCATAAAAGCAAGTGGGAATGAGTTCACAGATGAATGAGTTTCTCCTGTCATTCCAGGAGGACACCTCATCCTGGCAGGACTTGTGCCACACTTTGGCATTTGTCACAGGAATAAAATGGGGCTGGAGCCCCGTGTTGGGCTGGGAATCAGCTGGGGACAAATTCTGCACCAGGTTTCTGTATAGAAAACATCTCAGCTATTCTTTTTTTGCAAAAAAAAAGTTAGAAGTAGGGATAAGGCTGATATTTCTTTGTGTCATCCCAAAGAGTTTCTTTATGATCCTGTTCTCCTGCAGATGAAAATCCCCTCCTCTCTTTTCACCTATCCAGCCCCAACACCTCAAGTGCCAACAACAGGGGTTAGGGCACAACCAACCTCACACAGATTTGCTCCAAGAGCCCTGTGAAAGCACAGGAGGGGGGTCCCCACCTCCCATTGCTGCTGTCACCTCCCAGTGTGCTATCCCTGATCCAAAGCCGTGCACCGCGCACCAGGCATGGAACGGCAATAGAGTGTTCTGGAGGTCCTGCATCCAAAATGGAGCTTAAAATGGGGCCTGCACCCACTGATGGGCATTCAAGATGTCTCATGTCCAGTCCATGCACCAACTGCTACCTCCCCACAAACAGAGCAAGTCCAAGGGATGCTGCTGAAAACACTTCTGGACCAGTGGGATTACCCCATGGGTAATGAGACGGGAGAGGATCCCTTCTGCCTCTGACTTGGGCAAGGGAAAGGATACAATCCATTCTTTACCTGGGGCATGGAGAGGATGCTACTGAGGGAGAGAGAGGACGCTATCCACCTTGGACTTGGGGCAAGGAGAGGACACTATCCACTTTGGATCTGGGGCTGGGAAAGGATGCTACTGGGGCAGGGAAAGGATGCTACCCACTTTGGACCCAGGGCAGGGAGAGGATGCTATCCATCCCTCACATGGGACTGGGAAAGGATGTGATCCACCCCTCACCTGGGGCATGCAGCCTGTCCCATTGCTGTCCCCTCCCCACAATCACAGCCACGCCCCACAGCATGATGGGACCTCAAAAAAATCCTCATCCTCCTTGGACAGGGCCTTGTAGGAGCTCAGGGAAAAGTGGCTGCCAGTGCTGCCACCACACCCGCCCTGCCCCGGGGCAGCTCTCCCCAGTGGCAAGGGACAAGTGACAAGCCCTGAGGAGTGGCAGCCACTCACCTTTCCCCATCACTCGGGTGAACTGTCCAGGCAGGTCACCTTCGGGCAAAGGGGCGCCCCCCGACTCGCCCTCACATCCTGGCAAGTGGTGCTGCTGCATCCCGGCGGCAGCAGAGTCCTTGCAGTCGGAGCCCTGGCTGTCGGAGCCCATCAGGGAGGAGGGGTGGTGCGACTCCGCGTCCCGGCTGTGCTCCTCCGTGCTCGAGTTTTGGGAAGAGTAGGCTTTGATGGGGGTGAGGATCATTTGGTGTAGTTCCTGCAGCGGGACGCGCAAGTTGCCACCTTCTAGGATGTCCTGCGGGTTGAAGAGAAGAGGGTTTGTCTCTGCAGGGACAATGGGACAGCAGCTACAAGCAAGCCAACGGCCTTGCTCCTGCTCCAGGATCCTGCAGCATTCCATGGTCAACAGCCATGTTTCATTCACCGAGTCTTTCCCGTAGACCAGGGGAGTGCGGAGCTGCTGCAGGGACTGATCTGATTATCCACAGAGGAGCTCGAATCCAAATCCCCAGAGATAAACGAACCGTGTCAGCCACTGGGACCCAAACCCAGCAACAATCCTGCTTCAGCATTCCCAGGTTTCCACGAGGAAGATGGCAGCTCCAGGAGAGCAACTAAGCCTGGGAGATTTTAATGCCCAGAGCAGTGATTATCCTCCTCCTTTCCCTTCCCTTCCTTCAATCCCACAATCACAGCATTTCAGCTCTATTTCATTGGAACTACATTTACTGACATGGGCTCATCTCCTGTTTCCAGCACCGCTTTCCAGCCTGGCTCCCTGTTAACTGCTCTGCCCCAAAACTGCTTCCCGTGGCATCTTCATGCTCTGGGATCATCCCGGAGCCCAGGACCACACTGGGATGCAGGAGCCAGCAAAATGGGGACATCCTGGACCAAACTGGGATGGGCTGGAGGAGCGGATGCAGAAGGGATCAGGAGCGTTTAAAGGAGAGCGGGCAGGCTGTGGTCAGACACAGAAGGGGAGACCACGAGGCCATAGGTGAACTGATATCCCTACAGGAAAAACATTCAGCCTGGAGATCTCAGGGCAGGTCCACCCAGGAGGGAGAGAAATTGGTTGCAGGCCAAACTTGCTCGTGGTGGGAATCAAGAACTTCCTTTCTATGGCCAGATCCTCATCCCACTGATGGAAAATAATTGCATTTTGCTCTTAATGGAGCCTGGATGAGAGCGGCTTATTGCAGGCTCCTGCATGGCCTGGCTCATGGGACACTGCTTGGAAAGAGGCAGCTCCTGGAGAGAGACCGGGATGTGCTGAGGGAAGGGACACTAAGTGGCACATGGGCTGCATGTAAACTCCAAAATGGTTATTCCTCCTAATTCCTGCTGCATTCCCAGCTTGCTCTCGGATGTCCCAGCTCCCTTTCTCTCAAAGATCTGGCGTCGGTCTGCAGGGCACTGGTTTTTTTGGGAAAAAAATCCTGCTCTGCTAACCGGCAGAGAGGGGTGGAGCAGCTCTTTCCAGGAAAGCAACAATCTTTAGCAGCGAGGCACTGCCCAAAAACATGAAGTCCCACACATGATCTTGTTTAGCAAAAAGTTGGACGGGAAGCCTGGAAAAGCAGGGATGTCTCCTCCCAGGGAAAGCTACTCCCAGGCAGCTCGGAGAGGGACACAGAGTCCAAAGGCACCCTGGGAGGGCCCAAAAGCAGTCCCTGTCACTTTCCTCCTGCATTGTACAGCAGTTGTGTCAGCCAAGCCGGGCTCTGGCTCCCCCTCAATCAATACCATATTTCAAAATCCTGGTGGAGAAGAGGGGGAAGAGCCTGTGCAATCGCCTGGAAGACGGTGCTGCAGCCAGCTCCATCCAGAGGGCTGGCTCTTGGATTTCAGAGTTATTATTAATAACGGAGGTAAATATGGCTTTATTAGCTCCTGCCATACTCTGAGTACAAGCCCGTATTATAAATAAATAGTGAAGCAGTGAGCTAAGGAAAACACCAATAAATAGCAACACACCACAGAAGTATTTAAAAGCCCCTGGTGGGAGGCTCTGCAAGTTGCTGTTGGAAGATGGTGCAATTAAATATAATATAATTCAGGGATAATAAATAGGGAGAGGTTGGGTGAGCTGCTCCCAGCAAGGCTGTGGTGCTGCTTGCTCCCCCGACAGCCCTCTCTGCAGGGTTTAAGCTTTTGTTAAAGTGACAAAGAAGATTCTATTTGTTCTCCTTGGAAATTCAAGATGTTGTTTGGGCACCAACGTGCCTGTCCGGTGTTTTATCAGCGAACAGGTTGCCCATATGATGTTCCAAGAAAGTTCAGATCTTTCTGAGCCAGGGCTACAGGGTACACCCATCCCAGCTCCAGGAGTGCCAGAGATAGATTAGGACCCAGTCTGCAAAAATACAGCTTTGAGCAACCTGGTCTAGTGCAAGGTATCCTTGCCCATGGCAGGGGTTGGAACAAGATGGTCTTCAAGGTCCCTTCCAACCCAAACCACTGTGAATCTGTAGAATAAAACCTGCATCTGGTACAGGAGTGTTTGAGACATTATTCCCATGTGGCCAAGCCAACACCAGATCTTCCTGCAAAAGATCTCCACAACATGTGAAACCGAAGAGTGTTTCACCTCAGAATTAATTCCTGCCTTCTGGAAAAAAAAGAAGAAGCATATAAATGGTGATTACTTACCCTTTCTAAAGATTTGAGCAGGTTTTGTCTTTCTTTTAGCTTTTGGATACTGATGACTATTTTGTGTCTCGCGCCTTTGGTAACGTTCTGCAAAAACAGCACAAAACTTGGCATTAGCACTTCCACGGCACAGCTGGGTCCACCCAAACCCTTCCACCCCTCACTGAAAAGGGCTGCTAGAAATAATCAAACTTCTGAGAGCAGAGATTCGTGGGGGACACAGGAAACCACCCAAGAGACTTGCTGAGGATGGAGATTTCCAGTTAGCCTGTCCCTCCCTGATACACCTCACACTGGCCCCTTTTAGCCCAAGGATGAAGCAGAGGTGAACCTGGAAGGAGGGGGGGTTGGAACTAAATGACCTCTAAAGTCACCTCCAACCCAAATCAGTCTGTTATTTTATGATTCCACCACATTTTTAAAGGCAACAGGCCATCAAAGCCCCACTGACTTTACAGGAGTTGGCTGCTGAAGACTGTGCCCCCAAAACTCCTGAACTGAATCCCAGCTGCAAAAAAACCCCAAGAGCAGCTCCCAGTAGTAGGACCTTCATGCTGTTCCAGTAAGAACACCCAAGGTCTCTTTTAGGTAAAAACGTGGGATTTTTTTTTTCATTCCCCAAACCCAAATTTTCCTTTCTCTGTTTGCCTCCCCAACCACTTGTGGGCTGAATGCCCTCCATGGGAAGACACACAGAGAGGCGTTGGCAGAGTCTCATCCCCCAGGTGACGTGGGACGTACTTGTGCCTCGAGCTGGCATTCGGTGAGGGCCATCATCTCCTCGTACGTCATCTGGGAGAAGAGGGCGGCGTATTTGTGCAACCGGAGGCTCTTCAGCCAGGCTGGGACATCTGGAGCACAAATGAAAGGACAGGAGAGCGCCGCTGAGTTCATGGCATTGTGAAATGATGAGCAACAGCGGCAACCGCGATGTGAGGGGTTCATTTGGTGCCATCCACCATCCCAGCGGGGTTTTGGACACCTCACTGAACTCCACGGACCTTTGGGAGGACATGGATATGGATGGGAAGAGGAACCAGCCCCGCGATGGGGACACATCCTCAGAGGATGGGTTTCTGTGGGCAAGTCACTGGGAATTAACCCACAGGGAGCAGGCACTGTGTCACTGCACGCCAAGCTCCTCGCTGTCCTTTCCCCAGGAACGCAGGAATGGTTGAACTTATTGGCATGGTCGAGCCTGGGATGAGCAAAGGGCTGTTTGGCAGATGGCAAACACTGATTTATGGTGTGCTGAAACTGGAACTGGCTGCTTAAAGAGAAATAAAGAGATGGGGTTTGGATGGAAAAAAGGCGTGCCATCGAAGATGGTCCCACAGCCTGTGTCAAAGGGTGACTTGGACTCAAAATGCATTCACTGAAATGACTTCTTCCTTCTCAGTCATCACCTGCAGTGTAGCACTTCTGCGCCCAGCTGTACAGGTACCCCGAAACACTTTTATCCTCCTGACATCAATGTGGTTTCCCAGGGAGGGGCCTGGGAGGGGAATCCTTCCTCTGTGACGTGTAAAACCCCAGCAGAGCCCGCGATGGGGAGAAGGCAATGTGACAGCAAGCAGCTCCTCAGGGTTGTGCAGGTCTGGGGGTCTGTGGTGACACCCCACATGGCAGGGGGTCCTGCAGCTATCTGCAGCACAGCACCTGGACCATGATGACGCTTTACCTTTGCATCCCAAAGGCTTCAAATGCCCTCCCAAATCGGGACCTGCTTTATTTATCACCTACAACCCCACAACAGCTCTGCTGCAGCCTCCCTGGCCCATGTTCTGTTCCCAGCAATACCTCTGTCTGTACTCCTTGGCCCCTTCCCCACCAGAGAGCCCCATCTCCAGGTGCAGTAACAAGGGAAAACCAGTATTCCAACCCCAAACCCCACACCTCGAATGAAGAGAGCAGGTGAAGGCTCAAGAAATGCCTCTCTTGGGGCGAAATACTGAAGAGCAGCCACACCTCCCCTCTCTCTGATTGTTCCAGAGTCCCAAGGCTGCCTCCTTGGAGTTCATCCAGGGCCTCTTCCTGCACCAACACCTCCTCATTGGCAGGGACAGGGCAGGACAGAGCCTTGGTTTGGCCCCCTGAGGTGATCTGTACATCTGCCAGGAGTCTTCTGCTGCCTGGGCTGACCCCAAACCCCACTCCCATCCAAGCAGAGGATGCAAATGACCCCAAAAAGCTGCATTTTGCTCACGCTCTCCATCCCCTGACACACACAGGATTCAGGTGGCAATGGAATTCCTCAGGTGCTGCACAGAAGGAGATCAGCCCCACACCAAACACAGGGGTAAGGCCGTTACTGAGCATGGATAGGCTGAAATTCACTGTTTTCCAAGAGTTCTCACATGCAACAGTCCCAAACTCTGCTACCAGCAGCCTCTAAAGCTGATTTCTGTTTAAAAAGAATCAAAAATCATTAGCAGAAAGCTTTGTTTCCAGCACAGGCTCCAATCTCAACTTCATTTTAACACAAACCCCACACCATTCTAGTGAGATCCCAGATCCCTGGGAGCGGGCTGGGCAGAAGGAACCCTCCAGCACACACAGGGATGGTGGTGGGGCTTTCCCCTTTCCCACAGGGAAGTGGCAACCAGGATGCGCAAGGACATCGTGATCTCTTGGAAGGTCAAACCTCCCAACTCTCTCCATACATGGGTGAGCCACCTGCTCACGGAGCTGCTCTTTAATCAGCAGGAGCTAATTGCAAAGTCATGGCACGGCCATCAGGAAATTTGGAAGAAAAACAATTCACGACAGAACATCTTCAGCAGTGCCCTCCTGGCACACCATGGAAACACTCCCATAAAAAAAAGCCAGGTCTACACAAACCCTCCTCCCACTGCGCCCCAGGAATCACAGAATCCTGGAATGGTTTGCGTTGGAAGGGACCTTAACGTTCATCTCATTCCAACCCCCTGCCATGGGCAGGGACCCAGGAAGGGATGGACAGATGGATGGAAGGGCTCCACAGGGAGCCAAGTGTCTGCATCTACCCCTGGAGAAACCAGGGGCTAGGACAAAGCCAACGGGCCCTTGAGCACAAAGTTGGGTGGAAAGAAGTAAGTGACATGAGAGCACAGAGATGGACAGAAAGGAGAGGAATAGGTGACATTAAGGGAGATGAACTGCTGAGCCACATCAGATGGAGGTTTGTCATGGGTCTGGATTCTCCACAATCCAGATCCCATGCGTCTGGATACTCCTGGATACCCTGGGAGGTGCTAGAGAAGGAACAAGCTGACCAGAAGTGGAGTGACACCAAGCCATGAGAGCCTGAAGGCGCTCGGGGAGATGTGCCTGCAGCTCAGAGAAGGGACTTGGCAAAGGGAGCAACTGGTCTGGATGGAATTTGATGCAACGCCATAAAAATGCACCAAGTTGTGAGTTTCTGTAGGAACAAGAAACAGCACGATCCGAGTGCAGGGAACAGCAGTCCCTGGTTTTTCAGGAAAAGCCGTGGGGATACGATGGGTCACGGTGCTTTGTTATTTGAGGATGATGATCTACACAGCCACAGGAATTGACAGTAGGCAAACAAGCCTCTACTCTGCTTCAGAGCCCAGCTCTGGCCAACACAGCTTCAGTAAAATACAGACTATTCGGGATAAAAGCCCGGCAGAGAGAAACAAGGACAATCCCAAGTTTAGACAACACCATCTGGGAAGAAACTGGAATAGTTCAACCTGAAGAAAACACAGCAGAGGGGGGGAGGACACGGCAGGCACAGGCACCAGAGGCTGTGGACATCTGTTGTGCATGTCCCCGGACCGCAGGACAAAAGCCATTTGGCTGACTCAGCAATGGGGGAATCAGGTTGGGATGTCTGGGAAGGGAAGGGATAGCCCGAGGAAGGGCAGCCACATCCCAGCTGGATGCAGCAGACACAGGATGTCTTCCTATGTGGAGCTCATTTAATGGATTATTGCTCCTGGACAGCCTTTGGCTTTTGCAGACTCGGCCACACAGGTCGATTCCACGGCACTGGGAAGTTTCTACCCAGGCAGGTCCCGGAGCTGCAGCTGTGGATCACAGGGAGTCCAGCTCCCCGTGCTCTCCTCCCCAGCTCCACCAGCAGAAACCTGGAGAAATGCAGTGTTAAAGAGTCCCCTCTGCACCACTTGTTGCCAAAAAAGGGTCTTTCCTGGCCTGACAGGACGCGACCTGCCTCTGTTACATTCCTTGGAACCGCGAGGGGTTTTCCATGCATTTATCTCATGCACATCAAAGCCATTCAGAGCCAAGCCAAACGCAGTCCCACATCACACAGAGTTATACATATCTCAATTTGTCTGCAATTAGACTGAAGTCACACCTTGTGACTATTAAAAATCACCATTCTTTCCTTATTCTGGCACACCCCTGGTCTGCAGACAACTGAGCTGCTGTGCATCAATGCAAACTGGAGTTGCTTAAATCAGTCTGAGAGCTGCAGGGTCATTTCCTCTGTTCCCAGGAACTCAGTCTGTGTGTTTGCCCAGTTTTTATCTATTTACTCCTCCTCAGCCTGAAGTTTGCTCTCCACCTTCCACTGCAGCAATAGGGTTTTGTTTCTGCCTTGTTTACCAACAGAATCACTTTTGTTTAGTGCCAAAATCTCTGTGAAATGCAGATATAATGGGACAACCAACTGAAATTCGCTTGGAACTGAAACACACAGGTTTAATTCACTGCAAACCAGTATCCCAAGCCAAAGCTTTCCCAAATACTCGGTGGGTACCAAACCCTGCAATGGTAAATCACATGTGGCTTGCTAAGCTCACTCTAAGCTGTTTTTCATCGTAATAAAAAAAGAAAAAGGAGAGAGAAAAAAAAGAGCACCACTCGCAGCCAAAAGCCACAGGCTATGGAAAAAATCCAGCTTTTTGGAAAGCTGGCAGCTCACAGGGTTTTGGGGGCAAAAGCAGCCCAGTGGCATCCAACTGCAAGACGTCAGATCGGGACCAGCTGCAGCTTAAAAGAAAACCTAACTTGCCACCCTAAACCTGAAATTCCTGAGCCGGGAAGAAACGCCAGAAGGCCCCATTTGGTTACGAGGATTCTCACCCCAAACCACCAGAGGAGCAGCTCTTCCCTCCTGCCTCTGCGTGCTGGGGGGTCGGGGGCTGGGGTTTCACTCACCTTTCATCCCACTCCCTTCCTCCTGGAATGTGTTACGAGCGGAAGGCTGATCTTCTAAATGTTCACTCCCACCACTTCCCGAAGAGGCTACACTGCTTTGTGGAGACAGGGGGGCATGATCGGAAGGGATGCACTGGGGTCCTCTAGCTCGTAAGTCCTCATGAGACATCCATCCATGTCCTAGAGGTTGGTTTGGCACATTCATGGGTGGGGTAAGGGACACAGAGCGTTTCAAAGGGCTGTGGTGTGTCTGGCCTGAGAGAACTGAAAAAAAAATAAAATCAAAGAGGTTATTCCCCCCGTCGCGGCCCGGGATGCAGCAGAGTCCCCCGACAAAAAAAAATAAATTAAAAAAAAAATTAAATGAAATTATAAAATGTGTGGTGGTGGGTGGCCATGGTGCCTCGCCGATGGCTCCGCAGCGCCCGCTGCTACCTGAGCCCTACCCTGAGCTTTGCCTCCTGGGAAGCAAAAGGGACGGGAGCACCTGGAAGGAGATGGGTTACATGAGCTGTGCTGGGCTGCTTAAGGAAAGGTGCTGTGTTGGATTGCACCTCTAGGGAAAAAAATCAGTTGGGCAACTCTGGAGAATAAAAACCCCCATGCCGGGCATGTCCTCACGCAGATCCAGGGAAAGCACCTCTGTCTCTCCCTTTGGGTTAGGACCTGGCTTGTGCCCTGAAACATGAGCATTTACACGTCTGCCAAAGTCATTGTGGGGGACTTCTCATCCATAGGAATGTCTGAGCTTTGTTGGGTCCCACTAAGATCACAGAATCATAGGATGGTTTGGGTTGGAAGGGACCTTAAAGGCCACCTTGTTCCAACCATGGGCAGGGACACCTTCCACTAGCCCAGGTTGCTCCAACCTGGCCTTGGACACTTCCAGGGATCCAGGAGCAGTCACAGCTTCTCTGGGCAACCTGTGCCAGGGCCTGCCCAAACTCCCAGCCAAGAATTCCTTCCCAATAACCCATCTAACCCTGCCCTCAGGCAGTGGGAAGCCATTCCCCCTGGTCCTGTCCCTCCATCCCTTGTCAAAAGTCCCTCTCCAGCTCTCCTGGAGCCCCTTTAGGCACTGGCAGGGGCTCCAAGGACTCCCTGGAGCCTTTCCTTCTCCAGACTGAAGAATCTGGCACTTAGTTGTGCTCCCATCAGCAGTGAGAACATCCCAGCTCTTCCAACCACGTGCCTTTTCATCCTCCACAAGAGCAATCCCCCAAAGCAATGGTGAAAACATTCCCCTGACAACGAGGTGAGGCTGAATCCCCCTCAAAAAATATCTTTGGATTTGTTTTTCCTTCCCTGTTGTATATGGGTTTGCATTTCCTTGCTGACATTTTGACACCACCAAGTTCAGTTTACTTTTAACAAATAACTTTAACTCTGGTGGGAGAAGAGCAATGGACCAACTCCTGTAATTTGGAGTTGTTTCTTGAGAAAGGCTTTACAACGGGTAGGTCTACTTGCCTTTCAGTCAAGTACATAAATATGTCTTCAGCAGGCTAAAGTATTAAATAAACTCCAAATCATAGCTTTTCAGACACTTTTTGGTGGAATTGTTGGCAACTTGAATACAATTTTTACTGAAAACTCTCCACTTTTCACGGTTCCTCTTCCAGACTGCCACATTCATTTTGAGTTCTCTCCTTAATATTTAGGTATCTTTTTCTTGGCTTTGCTGGGTACTAGGGGTAAGACAATAAATTTAGAGGAAAAGATCATAAAATCATAGAATGGTTTGGATTGGAAGGGACCTCAAAGACCCCCTTAAAGACCACGTGCAGGGACACCTTCCACCATCCCAGGTTGCTCCAAGCCCTGTCCAACCTTGCCACGGAGACACTTCCAGGGACCATCTTTGTTTCCAGTAATAAAAGATGTATGAAAAGATCATTCTGTTTGCTGAGCAAAATTCAAATTCCATCACTCACAGTCACTAAACTGCTGGTTGAACCATAAATGCTGTGAGTACAGTGCAATGTATGGATTTAGGATGTAAACCAGGGGAAATTTCCCTGCTCCAGGGAAATCTGAGGGCAGAGGGGTTCAAATGACCTTTCAGCCCATAGGAAAACAGAAGCAAAAACCTTCTCCAATTTTTCTTTCCAAACCAAATTTCTAAACTGTACAAAACCTGGGGGAAATCCATCCTTCTCCTGGCTTTCCCTCCTAAAGCCCTAAAGCTCCTTAATCCCCTTTTTTTGCATTTACAGGAGCTCACCAAAACCACTCAGGCTCCTCTGCATGTTATTATTTAATATAAACGAGTCTTGGTGGAAAACCCCCAGCCAGGTGCACTGTGCTGTAAAAGTTAAGCCAGGCTTAATTCCCAGCTCCAGCCTGGGGGAAAACCCACCATTGGAGCCATCTCTGCTGACCAGGAGTGGGATGAAAATGAGGGAGTAGTGGGGCTATAAAAAGAAGGGGGGAGAGAAACACCAGAGCACGTCGGCTTTTATTAAGCACCTGTAAAAAGCAGCTGGTGCCAAAAGGAGCTGATGGATGAGGCCAAAACCCTGCAGATTTCTGTAATATCCAAATAATTCCTGTTTCTGAAACGGGTTTTCTTGTACCAGCACAGAACACTGACACGTGGGAAGGCTTATGGGGAAGAATTTGTTCCCTTCCCATTAAACAACTATAGAAATATCTTCCACAAGTCTCCTTGCAGAAAAGGATGTCAATGAGACTCTGAGATTGCTTTTGGAGCGGTGTTATGCTCCCAAAGTTGGGATGTGATGCATCCTGATGGGGAAATAGCTGGATTTAAGAAGGTCTTGGCCAAGCTATTTTAGCTTTGCAATTGTACCCTAAAAGCCGCACCATAATGGGGCTCTGGAGTTGTCACATCACCCTCCCAGGAGAAAAATATATTCAGCACTAAAAAAAAAAAATTATGGGAGGAATTATAGGGGGAAAATGGATAACTTGGCTGAAATGCATCACCAGGGTTGAGCATCATCTGAGCATCACTGCTCAGAGCCCCAGAGCAGCATTTACACCATCCTTTCCCACCAGAGACCTTCAAGCCAGAGGATATTTTTGTCTTAAATCCAGCCCAGATTCCTTCCTGAGCAGAAATACCCTTGTAAACTGCTGCTCTTCCATCTTAATTTTATGTCCCCTAATTAGAAACCAGCGTTGGCTGGAAGAGAAATCACGAACTCCACAGGATGGACAGGGACAATTAGAAACCATCCAGTGCAGCGGATAAAAATCAGTTCCACTTCTGTCCCAGAGATAACACAGTGCTGGATAAAACAGAACATGTTCCATGGAGCCAAATTTCTCCTGAGCTATGAGTCAATCCACACAACTTCCCGAGATGCAGCAGGGATAATAATCCCTCTGCAAAGGATGCTGCAAGTCACCAGATCTTTGAAACTCCTCCGGGTACCAGACAGAGATTATTGAAGAGCCCTTAGCACTGGCTTAACTTTAGGCTCCACTTTCTTCTTACCCGTGTCCATCAGTATTCATCCTTAAAAAGGCTGCAAATCCCAGGATGGCACCTGCCAGGTCTGCACACCCCTCTCCCTCTTTTGATCTGTAACCCTCAGAAAGGGGATTAATAAATGTCCGTATTTATTAACGCTGCTGCTTGCGGTCACGGCCTCGGCTTCTTGAAATGGAGGATGCAGCTGATTATTTCCAAAGTGTCCCTTTAGTGTAGGTCCTGACCTGCTTTTTCTGAGCACCCTGTGTGCTTTTTGGATGGTCCAAGGGGAATCCAGAACCCACACGGGCTTCAGCTTCAGCAGGAGCAAACCACATGTGAGTTTATCACCTTACCCTCAAGCCTCCTTTCTTTTATTACACAAAATACTAAGCTTTAAATCAGAAAGGAAATGTAATGTATTTTTCTGGGGCAAGATAAGCTCCCAGGAGGTGGCTGGACACGTCTGGCTTTCTGAGTGCTGTGGGCTGGGAGAACAAAGAGAGGAAAGCACCGCTCCGGAGGGCAATCTGTGCTGGCCCATGGATCCCCTACGACACCAGAGTGTGTCCCACTTCTGGTTTGGAAGTGTTTTCCTGCAGTTTAGGTGGTGCAAGAGCCATCCATCCCCAGGGACCCACCAGCCACTCTGCACAGGCACTGCCTGGTCCAGCTCGTTCCAAACAGGTATCCACCGGGACAGGAGCCGGAGCAGATCATGGTCCTCCCTGGAATGAGCAGGTTGGTGTTGCCTCTTTGTTCAGCTCACACCAGACCCTTGCAAGAAACCTCCCCATGACTTCAAGAGTGGGATCAAGCCCGGCTCATTATTCCCAGGTTAAAAAAAATTTAGAGGATGGAGAAGGAGGGATGGCCACAATGCAACAGCTCCCCACGGTAGGAGGGAGAGCACAGAGCAGCTGGGAGCATCCCTGTGGGATCTCCAGCACCTCCCCAGGCAAATCCAGCTTTGTCCTGAACCAAACCCTGGCTGTGCTGGCAGGCACAACAACACACTTATAGAAACTCCGAGGCTGCAAGTGCTCTCACCCTGCGAAACCTTGGGTTTGGGATTTTTCCCCCCCCCCCTCTCTTCCCTTTTGAAGTGGTGTTGCCTATTTTGGGAGGCAAGTGCTAATTTCAAGAGGGTTTTTGTTCCCTGAAGACCATGTGGAACAGCGTCAGACACTTGTGTTGTGGTTTCTCAGGATTTCTGAGCCAATTTTTTTTCAGCCTGAGAAGGGAAAAGCCACCCATTCCTGTAATTAGAGCTGAGGAATTGGGCTCTGCAGGCAGACCTTCCTCCTCACAGCATGGGACGGCGATGAGGTGCTCACTCCCCCTCTGCCCAATGCACCCTTCCTTAAATCTGCCTTAAAGTGCTGCAAAAAGTCCTTGACAGGGCACATGTGGGGCTGATGTGAGTGTTTCCAGCAAGAGCCAGAGCCATTGCTGGATACAGAGGAGTGTTCAGACCGTCTCTGGTCCCCACCAGGTCCCTGACATGCAGAGGATCAGCACATGGTCCCTACAGCAAACTACATTTCCAAACATCATCCTCCCCATGGCCGGAGAAAGAAAAAAGTGCTGCAAGCTGCCCAGTGAACTCTTTGGGAGTTTTTGTTTTGTTTAAGCCTAAACCCAGCACTTTTTGGCTGCAAAGCTGCTTATGGTGCATCCTCAGGTGGTGTCTGCTCCGGTACCACTCCTTTCCCAGCCCACAGGTACCTGGAACAGCAGCCTGACCCCAGTCTGCCATAGGAAGGGTGGATGTTTTTAATCCACTGATGCCACCCAATGTTTTGGGCATCCCAGAGGCTCCTCCACGGAGAGGGAACACGGAGCAACCCCCTTTGCAGAGCACGCCCCAGGTCCAGCTCAGCCCTCCCCTCTGTCTCCTCCTTGTTATCCCAGTCACGGCGCATCCTCCTCTCCTCCAGGAAAGGCTTCCCTGTGCTGGCAGAGTGACACCCGTGGCTTTTCCAGCCTTTCTGTGCCCAGGCCCCTTGGAAACAGCCCCTGGTGGGTCACACTGCCCTGCTGGCACCCAGCCTCCTTCCTGGGCACCTCATTCACCCTCTCCCCACGCTGCCCCGGGCAGCTCCAGCACAGCCAGAGCAGAACCCGATGGAACATTTTTCGGCTCAACATCCCCTAAGCCTTGGAGCCTTTTGTTTGTGCCTCCTTATTTTTGCCTCCCCGTGTTTTGTGGCTGTGACTTTAACTGTGTTGGTAGGAGCTGGATAATCCACATCCTGGCCTCTGAACTAGGGGCTGATAAAAGCCACGAGGGGGTGAAACTGAGGGTCCTAAACGCAAGAAACCAGTGGGTATGGGGAAAACAGTGGTATTAGGAAATTAGTGGTATTAGCCCCTGCATTAGGGAAAAGACCCATGCAAGGAGAATGCTGCCCGGGCAGAGACATAGGAAGAAGCACAGACTTCAGAGAAGTCTGTCAGGCAAGCTTTTTTTTTTAAGAACTGACGTTTTTAAACACAGTTTCCTGTTCAAGAAACTGGACAGAGAAACAATAAGCTGCTTGTTGCTGGTCTCTCCAAGCAGAGCGTGCGAGGCCCCGTCCAGGCTCAGCGGGAAGGAATCCTTGCAGGGAGGGGTTTGCCGGCCCCTGCATGGCACAGACACACGTGGATCCTCTGCTTGGCCCTGTCTGTGTCACTGCTGTGACTGCTATTTACTCATTTGTGTGGCAGCAGGAGCAGGACTGCACATAAAGATGTGCAAATGCAGCCCTTGGTGGCTTCAGCAATCCAACGGGATGCACTTCTGGAAGGAAGTTCAGCTCATCTCACTAAGGATCAGGAGCTTGGGAGCTGCTTTTGATCTCCTTTGTGGAATCCTGGAATGGTTTGGGTTGGAAGAGACCTTAATCATCCAGTCTCCACCCCATGCCATGGGCAGGGACACCTTCCACCAGCCCAGGTTGATCCAAGCCCCAGCTAACCTGGCCTTGGACACTTCCAGGGATCCAGGGGCAGCCACAGCTTCTCTGGGCAACCTGTGCCAGGGCCTCAGCACTCTCAAAGTCAAGAATTTCTTCTTACTGTTAAACAAAATCTCCCCTTTTTTAATATAAAACTCTTCTCCCTTGTCTTATCACTATGTGCCCATGTAAAAGGTCCTTCTCCCTCTTCTTTGTAAGCCCCTGTAAGTACTGAAAGGTCTGTCCGTGGTGCTTCCCAGTGGAGCATCCAGCAAGGTGGGAGCAAGACAGAGAAGGTGTGAATCCCAACCATGACTTATCCTACAGAAAAAAGGAGGAACAAAACACTGGGAATGGGGGGATGGAGGATCAGGGTTATGTTGCAAGGAGGTGCTGCCCCAACCGCGTGGCTCTCAGGGTGAATGCAACACTCCAATCTCCAGGCCAATAAATGTGGTTTTTTCTCCTACATCTATAGACAAACCACGGACAAAACAGTGTTGTCCCTGGGAAATCCCGTTACGTTAATGACAACACTGCTGTGCTGAGCCAAGCCTCCCTAATTATCCCAGAAAATAGCTTTTGCTATGAGGTCCTGGGAGAAATTCCTCTCCTGCACACGGATCAAGCCAGATAAATGGCATTAGGATGCAGAAACTCTCCTTCCCACAGTCCTTTTCCACCCAGAAAAGATGTCCAAGAGCCTTCTCTTTACTCAAGCAGCAACCAGGCAACCTCAGTGCCTCAGTCCCTGGTCTGAGGACCATGTACCTGCTGAGACCTCCAACAGCATCAGTTTTCACCAAATGTTATGCCCTGGATGGAGAAACCCCTCCATCACTTACATTTGAGGAGGTCAAGCTGGAAGATGTACGTCCTTTATGTAGCAATATGAAACCTGTGGGAAACTGGGACTGAGAAGAGAAGCGTCTCAAGCCAGTCAAGGGAAAGGGGTGAATGCAAAACTCTCTATAATTTCCCCAAGAATCTGGGATCCAATAATCCCTGAATTGTCATTAAAAACCTGTGGAGGCCGAGCAGGGGGACAGTGTGCCTTTAGCAGTGACAAAACACACAAGGACAATGAGTGTCTCACATGATGTATGTCCCACAGTCATCATCCCACCATCATCAGGGACACCCAGACTGAAACAGATCTGTAGCCTTTTCCACCCTGCTCACTTATTTGGGGTTTTCTCCTCCCTTGCCTATTTTTACCCACTCCCACTCATCCAAAAAAGTCAACTTGTTCCCCTTTCTTGTAGGCCCCATGTCCTGGATCTCACAAGACAAATTCCTCGGTGTTCCAGCCTTATCAGCTTCCTCTGGCCTCCACCTCTTGGGAATTCAGTGCCCTGTCCCAGGCACCCTCTGTCTGGGCTGGCAATTCCTTCTTATTCCGAGAGCATGAAATTTTACTGGTTCCAGGAGAGAAGAAAAGCCTGTTGGGTCTCCAAGGCCACCAAGGGGTAAATGCAGCATCCAGTTCTCTACATAAGATGATGCAAAAGATGGTGCCCAGCAGGGACATCCTGGGACACGGCAGGAATGGCTTTAGACTGACAGAGGGCAGGGTGAGATGGGATACTGGGAAGGAATTCCTGGCTGGGAGGGTGGGCAGGCCCTGGAACAGGTTGGGCAGAGAAGCTGTGGCTGCCCCTGGATCCCTGGAAGTGTCCAAGGCCAGGTTGGGCGGGCTTTGGAGCAACCTGGGCTAGTGGAAGGTGTCCCTGTCCATGGCTGGGGTTGGAGCTGGATGCCCTTTAAGGTCTCTTCCAGCCCAAACCAGTCTGGAATCTCTAAATCCATGACCCCCAAGCCCTGAGACCTGCAATGCTCCCCAACCATCCCCAGCAGCAACAGGACAGGCACGGCTGGTATCATCAAACCCATATTAATTCTTTCCCATTACTGCTTCAAATTAACTCAGCTCAGCTTTCCACCTCCTCTACATACCGACAGCAGATGCATCCTAAAAATCTGCCTTCATCATCCTCCAAAACATTCCTGATTGCTCAGATATTGCCTCGCATTCGAGTTATGACACAGATCCCTGCGCCAGCTAACACGAGACCGCACTGCTCAGCAAACTGGGGGGACTATGGTTACAGGAAAACACTGAACGCAGAACAACCAGCCTCCAATAAAACTGCACAGCGGATGGGACCAGCAAACTTGAGGGGAAAATAAAACAAAAATTAAAAAAACCAAAAAACCAATCAGCTTCAAGGCTGCCAAAACAGAGCCATTGATTCCAGAGTGTTTGATCCATTTGCATGCAGAGAGCTTTGCTTTGGAGCCGAGATGGAAATAGAGTCTTAATATAGCTGGAGAGAAAATATCCTCCTTGTACTCCTCTAACTGCACTTTGATAGGAAGCAGCCACAGAGCAGATGGTGCCTATATATAATCACCAGACCTATTATCCCAGCCTCTTTTAGTAATTTGAAGGATGTGATAACCACAAGGAGAGCAGCAAATATTCCCCCCTCCTCCCTCCCTCCCTTCCCCTGCTAAGAAAAATATCCAAAAAAAAAAAAAAAAAAAAAAGAAGAGGAGGAAGCTGTAATTATGGTAACAAATAAAAGAATTTCCAAATGAAGTAAATAACTATTTTGTGCATTGCTCCTTTAAACCAGAAGTCAAAAGTTAATCAAACAGCAGTGTGTTACCGAATCAGGAGAACACAGCGAGTCCCTGTGCAGTGGGGAAGGAGACTGGAACTGCTCTGGATGAATCCCAACCACAGCACTCCCGTCCCTCCTCCATGCCCATTCCTCCTGCCTGGGGGATGCTGGGGAGAGGCGAGAGCTCAGCTCCCTCCATTCCCATACTTGCCACAGCTCAGAGCTGTATGGATTCAAAGGATGTGTGATGGGAAGGGGGATTCTCTCCAGGGGTTTCTCATCCCACAGAGATGCTCAAGGAAATATCACAAATGCGATTCTCATGTTATGGAAAAGCAGGAAAGGTCCGAGGGGGGAATTTCTCATCAGGTCCTTCACAGACATAAGGTAATGGTGAAAGTGCTGAGGAGCATCCCTGTCTCCCAAGCTGAAAGGCTGGGAACATCTCCGGGTGCTGCTGGAATAGAGGTTCCCAAATTAGGTGGCCTCCTTCCATCCAGGAAGCTGCAGAGCCATTGCTCTGTGAGTGGGGTACATGACTTTGGGAGTGGTGAGTATGGATCAAACCTCACATATTCCAGGTTTGGAGGAAGGAATGGTGTAATCCCAGAGGATGCAGGTGTGACACATCCTCTTTGGGGGCAGCCATGTGTCACCACTGGCACCTGGTGCTCCTTCTCCTCCTCACCAGCCACACAGACCACCCCCTTTGACAGCTCTGCTTTGCTAATCTCATCCTCCCAGAGCCATCCACATAGAGCCATCCACGTCCCCCCCAGAACCATCCACATCCACCCAGAGCCATCCACATCCCCCCCAGAGCCATCTGCATCCACCCAAAACCATCCACATCCACCCAAAACCACCTGCATCCCCCCGGAACCATCCACATCCAGCCA
>VWZG01003378.1:0-65866 GCA_013396735.1 Grallaria varia | reverse complement strand
ACATCCACATCCACCCAGAGCCATCTGCATTCCCCCAGAACAATCCACATCTATCCAGAGTTATCCACGTCCCCCCAGAACCATCACATCCACCCAAGGCCATCCACATCCACCCAAAACCATCCGCATCCCCCCAGAACCATCCACATCCATCCAGAGTCATCCACGGCCCCCAGAACCATCCACATCCACCCAGAGCCATCCACATCCACCCAAAACCATCCACATCCACCCTGAGCCATCCACATCCACCCAGAACCATCCACATCTACCCAGAGTCATCACGTCCCCCCAGAACCATCCACATCCACCCAGAGCCATCCACATCCAGCACAGTGTTGACCTTTGTTGGTCAACACAGTGAGAAAAGAAACCCTTTGGGAACAAAGAGGTGAAGGGAACTACCAAATCAAGCCCAAAGGAGGACACAAACGGGCTGAGGCAGCTAAACTGAAGTGAACTTGTTGCTCATGTACCAGACAAAACACTGGGTCAGGAACAAGTGAGCATGGCAACACGGATCCTGGAAGGTCACAGACCAGAAGGCAGGGCCAGAACAACTTCCTGCCCAAAACGCCTTCAGAACATCTTCACCTTGAGCCCTTGAGAGCAAGAGCACAGCACAGATCCTGGAATGATTTGGGTTGGAAAAGCCCTCTAAGATCATGGGGTCCAGCCATTTCCCCAGCACTGCCAAGGCCACCCCTAACCCACGTCCCCAAGTGCCACATCCACACGTTTTTTCAGTTCCTCCAGGGATTGGGACTCCACCACTGCCATGGGCAGCCAGTTCCAGTGCTTGACATTTTAGGTGATGAAATCATTCCTAATATCCAACCTAAACTTCCCCTGTCACAACATGGCAAACAGAGCAGCCTGAGCAGCAGAAAGGGATGTTGGCTATAAAAACACTCAAGAGCAGCAGCAGATCTTCCCCAGCACTGCTGACACCTCAAAGGGCATCACTCTTGTCCTCCACCACCACTTCCATCTCCAAAGTTCAATGGTCTCCAGGCTGAGGGTGGGTGACCATTCATCTCCTCACTGAGTGACGGTCTGCAGAGATGTCCTGTGTCTCCCAGGGCTTTGAATTTATAGATGGGCCAGGAAACCTGTATCTGCTGTTCAGAGCTGGAGAAGAAGATCGTGTGTGGACTTGATGACCTTAAAGGTCTTTTCCAGCCTAAATGATTCTATGCAGTCCTCGCTCACAGTCCTGTTTGCTGCCATATTTATGTACATGGGTTTGAGAAAACAATTCTGTTCAGGCTTGACCACCCTGTACAAGATTTTAAGCAACAGAATTAGCAAGACTTTGTAGCACTGGGACCCTGGGAAAGTGGGTGGCTTCTGGAAGTGTTCTCTGATGGTTACGAGCGACACTAGAGGGCATGAGCAAGACAACAAATGCCCTTGTCTGCCACCACTGAAAAGCTCAAGCGTTTATTACAAGGCCAACGAGCTTTTCTCGGTCTGTCAGTAAAAGAGAAGGAAAGCAGACGTGAGGGGTGTCCCTGGCTGGCAGGATGAGTGCCAGGGTGCCAAGTCTCAGCACAGCCAACCAAGGAACAAGTTTCTGAAGGTGATTCCCGAAGGCAAAGCTAAACCAACCCTGGCAAGAGTAGGACATTTGTTTGCTTCACTGTTGTAGCCTCGTTAAGACTCTTCCACTTTTACATGGCATGTTTTGCTAAGTTTGCATGGGAGGAAATGTGTTGCTTGCCCTGTGTAAGGCAAACACGGGCTGAGGAGACAGAGTCTCCTGCAGGCGCTGCTGCAAATTTACACAGAGGAGAATGACTTGCAAGCTGCCCATCAACCCAACAGAGATCAGAGTGGTCCCGTGGGTTAAAAAACGCAGTTATCCCATTATCAAACCCCATTGCACAACAGTGCAGGGGAGGGACGAAGAGTCAGGAAACCCATACTCATGGCAGTTGTTTTCTTGATGTGGTTTTGTCCACCTCAATTGCCTGATGGTTGGGGGAGAGCTGCTGCCCCATCTTCTTCATCTGCTTTCTCACTGAGGCAAATGCTGGCAAATCCAGCAAGTCCCGTCACACACGCGTGTGCCAACGTACAGGTTGGCAGCTGCAGATCTGCCTGCAGGGCAGGCTCACAGAAACACAGTGCTTTGGCTTAGAAGGGACCTGAAAGATCATCCAGACCAACATCCTGCCACGGGCAGGGACACCTTCCATTATCCAAGGTTGCTCCAAGCCCCATCCAACCTGGTCTGGAACACTTCCAGGGATGGGGCAGCCACAGCTTCTCTGGCCTGCTCACCTTCACAGCCAAGAATTTCTTCCCATTATCCAATCTAATCGGTCTCTAACCCTCCAACAGTTTGAACCCAGGCTGGGGTGCATGGAAAGAAGAACCCAGATTTACTCCTTCCCTCCAGCTCTAGGACAACATTTTACTTTCTCTGCACAAGGAGGTTGTACAGGTGAGTATTTCTCCATCACCGCCCTGCTTGCTCTCCTGTCTCTCCTTGTAGACAAAGAGCACCAGTTTTCCAGCAGAGGCTCCCATGGGAAGGGTGCAGCAGGCCCAAGCACCCGGCATCTTTCCCATCTGTGCAGGAGCAGAAGGGTGGCTCCAGAGGGGCAAACAGCTTTGCTGGTCCTCCCTGTTCCCTCACGGGGGAATCCAGGCAGCACAGTGACAAGGAGACATCAAAGAGTTTGCAATATTCCTCCTTCTATGAACACAGTCCCAGTGCTGGGATTCCTCTGCAGAACATTCCCTACCCAGGTCTCTGACTGTATCTATCTGTCCCTGACCTGTCACTTTACCGTCCAAATGAGACCAGTGTACCTGCACTCCCCCTTCTCAGCGTATCTAACAGACCCTCCTTTGCCTCTGCACAGATTCCCTTCCAGGAGGGTGGAAAACACAGAGCTAAAGCTCCACCTGACCACCAGAACCTGCCATGCCACCAGATCGTACTCGGGTGGAACCAGTCACAGAGGGGTAGGGGAGGAGCCTCCATGCAGGAAGCTGTTGGCAGCTTTGAAAGCTGCTTCCCCGTGTCCTTTCGGAGTTCCCAGGCCCTGTGTCCACTGCAAAGATGTTGTGTAATCCCAAGGTTTTGCAACCATCACCTGACCCGGCTGCAGAGTAGGGATCCCGAGTTTCACCCCATCCCACCACGCCGGAGCAGCTCTGGCCTCCTGCCCGCCTGTGCTCCTGAGCCCATGCCAAGGCTGCCTTTACTCCTGGCACACTAAAGCCTGGTTTAAAGGGGCAGCTCAAGCTCTGCAGGACAGGCTGAGAAAGCAGTGAGAGAGATGCAGTGGAAGGGAAGGAACACACAAATGTCAAGGAATGCCAGAATGGCTTGGGTTGGAAGGGTCCTTAAAGCCCATCTCGTTTCAAGCCCCTGCCATGGGTAGGGACACCTTCCACTAGATCAGATTGCTCCAAGCCCTATTCAACACACTTCGAACACTTCCAGGGATGGGGCAGCCACAGCTTCTCTGGGCAAACTTCCATCATTTTGTGTGAGTCCGTGTCCTCAGATCGCTCCAAACTCAGACCCATCACTCAGGATGAAGATCTGATCCCTCTGGGATCATCATTAATGGGGTAAATCCAGTGTGACTCCTTCAGAGCACTCCAGACTTGCCCTGTGAAGGCTCAAGAGCTCCAGCAACATCTCCTCAAGCCTCAAGCCTTAGACAGCTTCTGCCAGAGCTCGAGATGAACCAATCCTGAACCACATCTCAAAGCCTGGGTCCAGGTCGAGTCAAAGTCCAGACCAGCACAAAGCAAACTGTCACACGAGCTTCACCCCCCGTATTTAAGCCCTGTGCTATGACAGTGTTACACCTAATTATGCCACACCACCAGAAGGAAGTATCTCTGGCAAGATCACCACATTAGCTCCTCTGGGAAAGCCTCTGCCCCATTCTAGCACCAGGAACAGGCAGTGCCTTTGTGGGGACAGGTCTGAGAAGGCTGTGCCCTGGAGGGTGTTGTTGGATTAAGCCCCTGCCCAGATAAACACCTCAAAGTAATAGGGAGAATTTAAAACTCGTAACAACAGCAAAACCTAAACAAACAGTAAGGATTTAGGGCTTTGCTTTGGAATAAAAGATTAATAGATGTATTGATTGAATCGAGGAGCTGGGACAAAGGCTGACAGCTGTGTTTATTTGTTAGCATCTATCTATGGACTTACCGTGTTGTGTGCGAGCAAACATTGCACTGAGGAAGTTTATGAACTAACACATGAAGTGTGGTTGGGTCACCTCCAGCTCAGCCCGAGGGTTATCTGAACACGGTGCCACCACAATCCATCTGCAGGAGTTACAGCAGCTTTACACGTAGGACTAGACTATGACTAGCGGTGGATCCTCCGGCAAAGGCAGTGGCAGAGGTGGGGGAGGGACACACTCTTGAAGCAGAAGACCAGGCAAAGTGTAGGGCAGTTGGTGGATCCACAGGTGCTCCTGCCCCAGTGCTGCTGCACACACCTCATTCTGGGAGAATTTAGGAAAAAGCACAGCAGTGTGGCAGCTCAGGCACTGCTGAGTAACTGGGCTGTTGCTTCAGTTTTGGCACTTTTTGTCATTGCGTGGGGACCCCGTTGGGCAAAAGGTGGGTCACTGCATCACCTGAGAGCTCAGTCTGAGCACAGAGGCTCAAAGAAACACCAGGGGTTTTTTGGAAAGAGTCCTTCACACACCTTGCAGAGCTGCAGCCACTGTCAATGATCAGGCTGCTGCACCCACCAGACCTCTCTGCTTCCAGACCCTGATGTGAGGAACCAGATCCCACCTGAAGCCACTCTTCCTGCTGCCTCCATGGTGTGCAAAACCTCCAAACCGCCAGGCATGCAAAAACCACATAAAACCCCCCCTAAATAAATAATCCTTGGAGAGGTTTAACAGAACAACATTCATGGTTCTTCTCATCCTGCATTCTTGTTAAGCCTTTCCAGCTTAACCAGCTTGGTCTCCCTGGAAGAGACCCACAGCGCAGGGACCAGCTCTTGGAGAAGCTGAACATCACCCAGTATCAGAGGAGATGGGGCTGCACAGACTGGGGATGAGATGGGCAGGGTGTTCTGAGTCCATGGAAAAGCTGGGACTCTCTACTAAATCCCCCCGTGCCTGCAAGGATGGGTATTGGAGAGGCAGGGACCAGGGTGCTACAGCAATAAACCCAGTGCTGTGTTTCGTATCATTGTGGATTTGAAACACCACTTTAAAAAAAAGCAATTATTACAAGGGAGGGGAAAAACCCAGAAGCCTTAAGTGACCATTTTAAAGCTTTCAGCTCTTTAATTGTGGCTTTCCACACGCTGATAGAGAAACCAACGCCCTCACCACAAGAAGCCTCTTCCCGAAGTGCTCTCTGCATCCCTGATATCTAGGGAGATGCCAACACAGCATCTTGGAGAGAGACCTTCTGAATGCCCCAAAGGGAAAGAGGATGTCCAGCCCTGCAGGTGAGGTGGGGGCAGTGAGGTGACAGGGAGGGAGGTGTGACAGCCCTCCACAAAGGGAGCAAAGGGGCACAGGAGCTCCCAAATCCCATGGAGAAGATGCTTTGTTCCTCTTTCCCAAGGATGTCTCAAGGAATCAATGGCTGCTTTAAAAACCAGTTATAGCTGTACTTTCACAAAAAAACAGTGATAAATCTCCAGTCGTGCTGCTCTGCAGCCTCTCCGAGTGTCTGAGCCTTGGACTGTGCTCTGCACTGTCCATCAAAGCCTGGCAAGCTCTACATGATTGGAAGAACAATCCAACTCTCATGAAGAACACTGAGAATTGTCCATCTAAACCGCTCAGTCACCACCACCTTTGCACCTTTAAGCGCTGCAGATACCAGGGATTGTTTTCAGATATGCCCTGAAGTTGGTGGATCCCAGCCCTGCTTGCCAAAAATGATACCGCAATCCCATTTCCTCCCAGGAAGTCCCCAGTGCACTTTTGGACTTGCCTCAAGTCCTCCAGTTTACTTTTGGACACGAAGCATCAGCTCCCTGCTTGCTTTAGGAACTTTTGAAACGTGAACTGCAAATCTGCACGGAACTACATGAAATACAAGGGGCTCCCTTGGATAACACACGTTTTTTGCTCTTACAGCTTGGCTGTTTTTCCCTCTTCTCTAGCTTCCAAGTCTTTAAAATCCTACAGAACTAGACGAAAAAAAACAAACCCCAACAAGGCAAGCAGGAAATAAAAAATCAGGTGAGGAAAGGAAAAAAAAGAGAGGAAAAAAAAGGAATTTTCTATGGCCCAGATGAGTTTAGCCCCCCTGCTAACCACGGCAAAGCAGTAATTCCTAGTGGGATGGGGGAAGCTTCCCGTGGGTACTCACTGGTGCTTGTGCTAGTGCCGATGGTGTTGATGGTTGTGGGGACGGAGGAGGAGGAGTAGAGGGGCAGGTGGCCGTTCTCGCACGCCAGGCTTTTGTCCTGCCAGCTGGAAGCGCTGACGCTTATTCCCGAGTCTCGAGAGTTCTGCCACCCGTTGAGTTTGTCGTCGGAGTTCTGTCTTTGGTGATAGTAGTGAGCCTGCCCGTAGTCCACCGAGTCCGAGCGGCCCCTGCCCTGGCCGCCGAAGCCCCCCGACGTGCGGTCCTCCAGGTGGTTGAGCCACATGGCCAGGGCGCTGCGGTCCTCCAGGGAGGTGGCGGGGTGGATCAGGGCGTAGGACAGCAGCTGCCGGCTCTCCTCGATGTGCTGGTTGTGCTCGATGGAGTGCGCCAGGATTTTGGGCAGGAGTTTCATGTACTCGACCTTGGCCTCGATGTTGCCGGGCTTCAGTAAAGGCAGGTGGGTTAACAAGAGGGAAATCACTTTATCCTTGGATTCCTGTTGCCACTGGTTAATGATTCCTGTTGGAGGAATAGGAGGCAGAAAAAAAAGGAGATAATTGAGAAGATTGGCAAACAGAGCTAATTAAGGCATAAATGGAACGTGGCATGGTAAATCCAACATGGGATTTCTGCATCCAAAGGGATGCCAGCATGTGGGAGGCCACTGTGTGAGCATCTCCCAGGGAGGGGGGCCACCACCTTCCAAAAACCATGGTCATGGCAAAGTGTGTTGCACTGGATGCCAAAAATCACCAGATGCTCCTGAAAAATCAGTAAAAAAGCCAAACTAACCCAGCTCTACAGCCACGCAGCTCCACTGCTGTTGCTCTCATGTTAATCACAGTCAAGATTTGGCCCAAATTTTTCCACATTGCTGCAGATTACAGAAAATACCACCCAAAAGCACTTTGTGGATCATGTCAACCTTTTGAAAGTACTCACTGGAAAAAGGAAAAGGTCAAGATTCAAAGGAGATAACACAGCTTAGAGCCAAGGAGGGAGAAGGGAAGAAGCACCCCAGCAGGAGGGCAATCACCCATCCAGGGGGTTGGTCCATCCACCAGCCCCAAAGGTACGGAGGGAAGGGCTGAGCTGGAGCAGCCCCAGAGCTCTTGTTCCTTTCTCAGCTCACAGCAGATAGGAGAGGTTTCAGAAGACCAGACAAAAAAAAGAGCCAACATAGTGTTTAGCTTCAACAATATGCAAAAGGAAAAGTCAGGGAATTACAAACTGGTCACTTAACTCGAACTCCTGGAAAACTGATGGAACAAATAATGAAACAACCTATTTGTAAGCACTTAGAAGATAACAAGATGATAAGTGACTGCCGACACCGATTTGTCAAGAAAATTTAATTTCCTTCTGTGACAGAGCAACTGGCCTGTGAATAGCTGGGGGAACAGGCTGAGCTGTATATCTTGATATTCATTAGGTGCTGCCACACACGGCTCCCTCAGCAGCACAGCAGAGAGGAACTGCTCCAGTGTGGGCACACAACTCATCTGAAACGCACACGGAGGGAGCCAGAGCTCCAGGAGTGTTTGGACAACACTCTCAGGGACAGGGTGGCATTGCTGAGGGTGTCCTGTGCCTGCTGGACCAATGTGGGTCTCTTCCAGCTAAGGATATTCTATAGTTCCATGAGAATTGGAGAAAAGTTGGGAAAAAAACATCTGTATTAAGTAGGAGGAGATACCTGGGTACAGGTGGGAACACATCACTGTGCAGCACAAGTGGGGAAGAGCCTGGGTCAAGGAAGCACCCACCAGTAAGAACGCTGCGCTGCACATCAGACCTGCTCCTGATGCCCACCCCTGGAGGGATTTAAAAGCTGTGTGCATGTGGCACTTGGGGGCACGGGTCAGCAGTGGTCTTGGCAGTGCTGGGGGAATGGCTGGACTCGATGGTCTTAAGAGGGCTTTTCCAACCTAAAGGATCTGAACTGCAGCAAAGATGGAATGAGGTTGGACATGAAGAACTACCTTCCATATGGTTGGATGGCCTGTGACATTGTGGAATCTCCATCACCAGAGGTTCTTCTGAAAAGCTTATGCAAACCCCAGCTCAGGACAGCTCAGGATCTACACAGACCCCTTGAGTGACACTTGCCAGCCACACAACAGTCTCTCTTCCAGCGCTGACCAAATCCCTTCAAACTTTCAGCCCCTCTAGCAGTCTGTGCCTAAGGATACCACAGCTGAACCACCTGGTGGAACGGGACTTCCTCACGCCTGCTTTAAACCCACTGCCCCAAACTGCACCAAGTGAAATGCTGAGTTCTCATGTCAATAAAAAAACCCCAAAATTTTACATTCTCCCTCCCTGACTTCTGTCTCCTACCCATTCCATACAGGCAGCTGTTCCAAATCATTCACTATCCCTATATCTTCCATGCATCTATTTCTGAGCTACAGCAGCTGAACCCACCCCAATGAAATGCAGACCTCAACATCCATCTGTAGGATCACGGAACGGAATCACAGAATATCCCAAGTTAGAAGGGACCCACAAGGATCATCGAGTCCAACTCCTGGCCCTGCACAGGACACTCCCAAGGATCAGTTCCACCATGTTGTCCAAACCCTCCTTGATCTCAGTCAGGTTTGGTGCTGTGACCACTTTGGTGGGTTCAGGTCTGCTCCTGGGAAGACCCAGGAGTTTAATTCAATGATCCTTGTGGATCCATCCCAACTCAGGATATTCCATGATTCTGTGATTCTATACGACCCACGCTGCCAACCAGGAGCTGACCCACCCCTTGCACCACCCCAGACCCACAAGAGGGCTCTTACAGTAGGGCCTTTTCCCACTTAGGACCAAGCCTGTTTCTGGGCACAACTGCAGTGGGGAGCAACACTCCCCGCTCTGGCTTTGCCTTCCCACTTCCAAGGTGTGCAACCATTTTAACAGGGAAGCCACTAGATGGCTTGCTGGAAACGCTGGAGGCTCTCCCTGGAACTTTCTGCAGTGGTATTCTCTTCTCCACAGACCTACCCCTCCACCAGAGTTGCTTCCCGAGCAATCCAACGGTGTGCCCAAGCTGTCTCCTGCCGAAAGGAGCACAGGACACGACGTGGCATGGCTTTGGTGGAGCAGGAACTGCTTCGTTGCGGCAGAAGGGACTTTCTGGTACTCTGGGTGTGCTCTTGTCCCTGTGGGAATGCCGTGAGCTTGTTTTGGTGCTAAGAAATGGGATTTGGGAAAGCAATGCTCAGCCTCAGCGAAGCTGTAAAACACACATGAGTGTAGCAGGACTCAAGGCCCACCAGAGCATCTCCGTATTTTCCATACACAGATGTCAGTGGGAAGGTCACCACTGGAGAAACATGGGATGGTGCCAGAGCTGCTTCTTTGGAACCTTGTCTCAGACCTCCAAGAGATTTGGGGGTTTAAAACCACAGCCCCAAAAGATGGAGCACTGACCCAAAAGCCTGTAGCTGGTGAGGGACTGGGTGCTCTTCCCTACCCCAGCCTGGGCAGGAGCTGCTCTCCTGCTCAGCCAGGAGCAGGATGTGCACAATTAAACAAAAATGGAAAATAATTAGATCTGAAAGAGGTTTGGCTCTCCCTGAGATGGGGCGAAGGTCAAGCTTAATCCCATCTGCCAGAAAAGAGAGGGATCTGGAAAGGGCAGCACAGGAGGGGGAAAAGCTGGAGCTGCCTAAGGGCAAGGAGAGAGGGGCTGGAGACCCCCCAAAGCCCCTCTCCATCCTCTCCCTGAACACAGGAGCCCCTATTTCAACTCCCCACCTGTTCCCATGTGCTCCTGGCCATATCTCAGTATCTCACCCTTTACTGCCAGAACAAGTGCCGTGGGTCAGCTGAGATTAGGGAGTGTCCTGGATTTGGGATCCCACACCCCACGGTCCAACACGACACCTGTGGTAGGTCACACTGATCACATCAGAGCCTCATGAGTTCCACTGGGTCCTGCTTCAGGGGCGCCTGGTGCTTCCCATCACAAGGATTTCACTGCTCTGTGGAAGGTCAAGACTACTGGTGTTTGCAACAGGCAAATCTGAGCATAGAGAGAGCCTCAAAGTCAGAAACTCCCCCTGCTGCCTCGAAACCCCCCAAATCCCTGTCCTGCTGGCGCTGCACCGACATGAGCTAAAATGATGACTGACCATGGGCACCCCAAGGAGCCAACTCACAGCCCAGCCCTGTGCTGGGAAGGGATGAGACTTGCTGGTGCCCCCAAAGCAAAGAATCCCAATTTTTATTACGGGACATTTTCTTGGGTGAGAAGCTGAATGAGGGTGGGATGTGAAACTACCTTCTACTGTAGGATTACTTTACCAACAGGATTTTGCTGCTAGACAGCCCAGCTGATGCGTGTGCAGAGTGCCTGTGGATAAATCCAGCTCCAAATATAGCTGGATCCTGCTTCCAAGGCTGAAACCTGTGCTTGTGCTATGAATAGGACCAACACTATCCCCAAAACCGGGGCTTTCTGGCTGGAGAAAGAGGTGATGTTTGTCAATTTATTAAGCTCTCTTGGGATTTCTCTGTCAGAAATCTGCTTAATCACTGCTGGATCCCCACAAACTGTTTGCTGGATCCCTGCAAACTGTTCTCTGGCTCCATGTCCAGTGGTGATGGATGCACCTCTAACACTGCACTGCCCGGGGTCCCTTCCTGCCTTACTCTGAGCCCCCCTCCTGAGGGATGGTTGGGTTATTGCAGCCATCAACGAGGCACACGCAGCTCCTGAAGCTCTGGATGCTCTACCAGGACCACTTGCAGTTTTCCAAAGGGAAAGCCAGTCTGGATGCACAAAGGCAGGGATACACATGCTCCCTGCACAAACCAGCATGGACAGCACTTTGGTGCCGGCATTTACAAACCCTCAAGTACCAAACTGTGCAGTTCATTCCTTCTGTTTTGAACGCAGACCTCTGGTCCCCACCTGGAAAATACTAATCCTGCCTGGAGGGATGGCCAAGAGGGGCTGTCACAGCACAGGCACATGAACATGGGGCTGTTCAGCCCAGAGAAGGGAAGGCTCCAGGGAGACCTGAAAGCCCCTGCCAGTGCCTAAAGGGGCTCCAAGAGAGCTGGAGAGGGACTTGGGACAAGGCATGGAGGGACAGGACAAGAGGGAATGGCTTCCCACTGCCAGAGGGCAGGGTTAGATGGGATATTGGGAAGGAATTCCTGGCTGGGAGGGGGGGCAGGCCCTGGCACAGGCTGGGCAGAGAAGCTGTGGCTGCCCCTGGATCCCTGGAAGTATCCAAGGCCAGGCTGGACAGGGCTTGGAGCAACCTGGTCTTCTTGAAGGTGTCCCTGCCCATGGCAGGGGGGGGAAACAAATGATCTTTCAGGTCGCCTCCAATCCAAACCATTCCAGGCTTCCAGGATTATGCTGACAGGGGTTTTGACAAAGCGGGTAAGATGAATGATGTGTAGTTTATGAGCTTAAAATCGACAAAGCTGATTAACACTGAAAGTGTTTCAAAAACTGCCCAAGGATTTTCCAAGTGACAAAGAGGAGACTGACATAGCAGGCTTGGTATCATTGCTCCTCAAGTCTAAGTCAGTGTATTTAAGGGCTCCAGTTGTCATCAAATGGCTCTTAAATTACTGTTTTATTATGCCCTTGTTTTCAGTTTAACAAAGTTTTCCACAATAAGTTCTCAAAAGCCCATTCAGATAATTTGTCCAAGCAAGTAATGACTAAGAGATGGAATCACAGAATCAGAAAAAGACCTTTAAGTTCACTGAGTCCAACCATTAACCAGATGTTCAAATCCAAAGTGCACCCTCCAAGCACCTTCCAGGCAGGGCTGAAAGGAACAGCCCTCTCAGATGTATTCATAGAGGAACAACAGCAGTTTGGACTAAAAATTCAGGCTGATGTCCCTGATCTTGTCAAGAGACAAACTGCAGCATTAGGGATTGGAGGGGCAAACTGGATGCTCCTGGATGGCAACCAAGTGCTCCCAAGGATGGACGACACCGAGGTTTTAGTGTCTTGGATGCCCAAGAGCAAACCAGAAATCCAATCTGTGCTAAGGCAGCTGGAACTGCTTCAAGCAAGCCTGAACTTGGTGGCCACAGAGCAAGCAATGGCTATTTCTGGGAGAGCAGGAAGGTTTTTTTCAAGAGGCTTCCTCAGCAGCTCCCAGAAGAGATTCCCATTGTTCGCTGTTTCCTGGATTATCAACGTGGCACCGGCTCCAGGCGATGGGCAGAGCTATGTGGAGGCACCCACTTTTTTTGTCAGAGGCAAAAAAAATCAGCACTCAGACTCCTCCTGCTGCATAAAGACCCAGCAGCACATCACTACCCACCAACTTCTCCACGTATCCATGGGAGATGCTGCACTTCCATGAAAATCACCCTAAGCTGCAGTAACTGAGGCCATCTCAAGTTAGCCCTGGGATCTCACACCTATTCCAGCTGCCTGGGTGCCCTCACCAGGGCAAAAGGGGTCAAGAAACCTGACCCTTCGTATGACCACAGCCCAACAACCTCTGTGTGGCCACAACATCTCCTGGAGAACAACCACCAAGAGACAAACCTCAACCCTGCATCTACCAGATACTTGTTCCAGTGGCTCCCAAGTACTTCAGCTTGCCTTCCTTTCCAGTTGAATTTATCCATTTAAAGATGAAATTTAGCTGGCTACAGATTCTGAATTAAATGATCTTTAAGGTCCTTTCCAATCCAAACCACTCAGTGATTTTATGAGCGCGGTGGAGAGACCACACCCCAGCTTGCACGGGGTGGTTTGCTGTGAAGTCAAAGCAGGAAAGCAGAGAATGAAGAGATTTCACCCACAAGCCTGAATTTGCACAGAATGTATTGACCTGGGCAGGTTCTGCCAGTTCCAGCCTTCCCACAACTGGGTTTACGGGTTTCTGAGATGGTCCAGCTCCCCACCATCCATCACACAAATCCGCTCTCCAGCAGGGCTGTGCATGTGAACCTCTGTCCTGGCTCCTGCTGCAGCAGCTCTGCTGAAGGTGAACCACAGAGCGTTGCCAGTCAAAGGGATTTAAATTCCTATTTGCAGTAATTAGCATCTGCACACCAGCCCAGTCACAAATACTTTGTTTGGGCGAATTTACATCATTCACTTCGTAAATCAGCCTCGCTCAAAAGGCCAACATTAAGGAAAACAAAGCGAGAACCCTGTTGGAAACTCTCTGTACCCCGTTCAGAGCACATCAATACCCTCATGGCTGAACCTGGCAGCCTTCTCCCTCCACCAGAGGCCAAATGATCAGAATTTCAGCATGCGCCTCCACGTTATTGCTACTGAGGCTAATTAAAAGGAAAAAAATTTCAGTGATAAAGGTGACTGCAGGCCTGCCAATTGCGCAAAGCAGAGGGATAAGCTGACACTGAAACGCCAGTGAACCCGAATCCTCCTCGTCCCACCAAGATAGATGCAAAATCATGGATAACATGGAGAAGAAGAACACACTGGTGATGTTTCCCAGCACCCCTATCTCTGTGAGGCTGCAGCAGGGTGTGCAAGCCCCACCAAGCTCCTCCTGCTATGCCCAACAGGTCTGAGTTTATAATTTAAGCCTGACCTCAGCACGGGGCGGGGGGGACCCAATCCCACCAGTCTGAAGGCAACAGGAGCTGTGTCAAACAGCACCCATGGCTATCTGGCACCTCCCGTGACCCCACACTGCAGCACCCGGGACAGGCCAGCTCTGCATCCTGGGAATGGCTTCCTCACAGGTCCCAGAGCTGCTGCCCCCGGCAGATAACGTGGGATTTGACAAAGGAAAAGCCAGGAAAACCCCACAGTTGGCTTTTTGGTGTCTCTCCCTTCCATGTAGGGCTAACAGCATGACCTGTGGAGAAATGTGGGAAGCAGTGGTGAAGCTCCCTCCCTTGGAAGGAACAACCAGAAGACTTGCAAACAAGCCCTGGACACCAGGAGGGCTTGGAGACTGCGACTGGTGGGAATCAGGGCTCTGTGCTTCTCCTGGATCACCCACCCCAAGAGCTGTGAACCTCCAGGTCCAAGGTGCTCAGGGCCATCCCAGCTTCTTCAGTCCATAAGGCTATAAGAAGGCAACCACAAAATTCCCCTTTCCCTGTCTGGTCATTTTCTTGAGCAGATTTAAGTGCCGATGACCTCTCTGGAGGACAGACAGACCTTCTGTCCATCAGCACCCATGAGGGGAGGACAGACAGACAGCAGCAACCTGTGCCTTGCATCACACAAGGCACATGCACCATCTCCCTTCTCCAGCATTGACATCCCTCCCTGCATCCCAGCTCCGTCATGGTGCCAAAGAGAACCGGCACTTGACTGAAAACTTGCCAGTGGTGCTCTGCAACCTCTGGGCTCACAGGGTGCCACCTCTCCCCCGTGTTCCCAGCAGCTGCATCACACTCCAAGAGGCTAAAAATACATCAAGTGCTTCCCTAATGTTTCTTTTCCACCCAAGCAGCTGCAGCAGAGAAGCTCCGAGCAGGAGGGAAGGTGATCAGAGCAGTGCATGAAGGGAAGAGAGCCCAGAAAAACGGAGCATGTCCTGCGGAATGAGGTGGGTGGGGAAGTCCCTGCTGCAGACAACACTGGTTCCTTGGAAAACAAAGGCAACAGCCACACAGCCATGAAAAGCAAAGCACTTCTGACTATCGAGCAGGATTTCAGGCCAGGTTGGATGGAGCTCCTGCCCATGGCAAGGAGGTGGAATGAGGTGATCTTTAAGGTCCCTTCCAACCCAAACCATGCTGGGATTCTCTGACTCAGCACTGACAGGAGCACAGAAGAACTCAGGAAGGAGCGCCTTCTCCATCTTTAATGACCGAAACTAAGAAGCTCCATGTAAATTAACATGTAATTAGTGTCCCCTTGACTTGTTAAATGTAACAGAAAGAATTTAACCCCTGAAAATAATTCTGCCACAAAGACACAACCTTTTTGCAACTGCTCCCAGCAACCCCCTGCACGCAATGGGCAAGTCCTTCACCACCCATTGCCCAGGTATCTCAAAGGCACCCCATTTCTGAAGAAAAGTCCATTTTATACAATGCTGAAATACTTCAGGTTGGAAGGGACCCTAAAGACCAACCTGTTCCAACCCCCTGCCATGGGGGCAGGGACACCTTCCACTAGTCCAGGTTGCTCCAAGACCTGTCCAGCCTGGCTTTGAACACTTCCAGGGAGCCACAGCTTCTCTGGGCAACTCTTTAAACAATTTCTTCCAACTCCAAAGCCAGGCTAAGGAGATGCGACCATATGGCAAGCAACTTATGGCAAGCAACTTATGGGGGAAAAAAACCCCAAACAAATCCCTTCCCCCCAAAAAAATCCGTATAGGGGACAAAACATGGGCCCTACTCGAGCCGTTGTCCTTTTGAAGGCAGTTCTTGGGCAGTGAGTTCAGCAGTTCATCACTGGCACTCCCCTCTCCATCAAGCTCTCCAAAGCAACAGCATCCCTACCGAGTCTTAGGAGGAGCAGGGAATTTTGGCACTGAAGCCAGGCTCAAAGACAACCCCCAGACAGATCACAACATCATTTAGGTTGGGAGAGACCTTCCAGGTCATCAAGTCCACCCAGTGACCGATCCCCACCTTGTCACCCAGCCCAGAGCACTGAGTGTAACGTCCAGTCATTCCTTGAACACCTCCAGGGATGGGGACTCCAAACCTCCCTGGGCAGCTGCTTCCAATGTTTAAAAACCCTTTCCATGAATAAAACACTGCCTGAAAAGAGATCCTGAGATCTTCTCATCCCATCACCCCAAACAGGCTGCTGAAACCTCAGCAGACAGAGCAGGGCAGGGAGCTCAGCACTCTCCATCCAATTTTCAAACTCAGAAGGGGAGCAGATACCCATTATCTTGGTCAGATGCAGAACAAACTGGGATATCCCTCACCAAAACATCCCTTAATTCCCGCTGAGAGCCACAAGGAGAGAGAGCACAGCTCCACTGTGAATGGAAATAAGGAAGATTTTCATATTTTTGCCACGATTTTCCCCTCTGCCTCCCGAGCTTGCCAGAGCTCCAGTCATTAGGAGGCTGCTTGTACAAACCCAGATGTATTTTTAGCACCAGAGAATCGCATGGCACAATCATTAAGGAGCTTCTGCAGACAGCAACAAGAGCAGGGATTTTTCCTTCTCTAAATTGGCTCCAGCCACCACAGTTTTTAGCCCAAAGCAGACTTTCAGGAAATTCAGAAGGAGCGGGGAGTCTTTTTCCGTGACATATTCAATACCAAGCTGAAGAACACTCGATTTTCACCCTGTGCATCCGATGGGAGGTTTTATGGATTTGTTTTCTAGGCTGTACTGTTGCACACTTTTGCTACGGAGCATAATACTGTGTATTATCACAACACTCCCTAGCAACAGGACTTTAATTTAGTGCAGAGATTTCAGCATTTCACTGACTCAGAGCAAAGATGACACGCTGGGAAACCTTATCAAAAGCCCCACGGGTGCCAAGGGAACCTACACTGCATGAATGATGGTGTTCCATCGCCACAACGCAACGTGGCCGGCGTGGCACGGAGAACACCTTGGGAAAGAGGAATTTGTTTCCTTGATTTCAAAAGCCACAGTCCAGCCAGAGTGGTCTCGTGGAGTGATGTCTACATTGATGAGAGCGGTGCCGGTGGGTGGGAAAGAAGAGTGAAAATCCAGCAAGTTCTGTCTGACTGCTCAGTGCTCGGACATAAATACGTGGGACGTGGTTTGGTGTCAGAAATGAGAGCTCAGAGCCTGGTGGGGCATGAGCAAGGATGAGACGCCACCTCCTGCTTTTCACCCAAAGGCCAGGAGGAGGGCAGACATCTGGCAGACAACCCAACCAGCCTCTTGTGAAAGCTGTCCTGAACAGTGAAGCCAACCTGACAAGGATGCATGGCACCAGTTTCCCTCTCCTTGCTGGAGCCCACAAACTCCTGGGCACCACAGGTATCCTGCTCCCAAAGCCAAAGATGGGGAGGATGGACTTTGGGAAGTGCAGGAAGTAGTGCCAGGGTCCCACCTGAGCACAGAGGTGCAGAAGCCCCATCAACAGTGTGGACACCACGAGGTGAGGTGTTCCTCCACAGGGGCAGGAGGGCAGGAGAAAGGAGGAGCACCATCCATGGGTGGGTGGAGAAAGGCTATCATGGCAGAAATGGCTCCAAAGCCCCGTCCCTCTTGGACAGCAGAGCGGAGGGGAATCCATCAGCCCTTGTGCATGCAACGAGGAGACAGAAATATCAGAGCAGCTGTGCCAGGTCTGAGGGACAAAGATATCCAGATGAGACCCTGGGTCAAGTGGCTTTTGTTGGCTGCTGTGCAAAGCCAGCAGAGCTCGGCTGGCCTGCAGAGGCAGCCCGGCCCACAGCACCGGGATGGGTCAGCAATTAAAAGCACAATTAAATGGGGGGATGAAGATTGCTTCCAGGAGACCCATCAGTCCTCGGAGCCCGTGGGCTCAGCCATGGCAAAACTCTGCTGGTTTTGGTGCTTCTGGGACCTGGGGTAGAGGTGGGAAATGAGTTCACTGCCTGCTTTCACTGACTCTGGGGTTCTGCAGCCCACATGCCTCCTCACACCCTCAAATCCAGATTTTCAGTGGAATTTCCTAGGATGCAGGAAGCCAAAGAAATAAAACATGCGATTTCTGTATCTCTTCTTTGAGCCTAATCCATAAAAATGCCCCCGTCTTCCTGGCTTTCAGCAGGGAGACTACAGGCACAACCACAAGCAGGGAGGAAATACTCCTCTGACTTCTTAATTTCAATTGCAGAAAGCCTTTTAGCAAAAACTCAATTGAAATGCAGATAAGTTTCTTCAAAGGCTAAAAAAAAATAAAAAATATATATATAAAAAAAAATTATCCGAATGTCATAATGGTGTTGCCTAAAATGGAAAAAGGATTTAGAAGGGGGAAAAATAATACTAAAAATAAGTTATGAAGGGTATGTAAGGTATTGATATACAGCACATGGTTTAAACTGTTAATCATTGAACAGATTCCAGTATAAAAATAAAGAGACTGAAGCTGCACATAATGGAGGAGTTGCTCTATTTATAAACTTCTCTGTGCAAAGGGCAGCGAGGGCTGGGATGAGCAGGCAGCGGAGGCAGAGGGACGCTGCTGCGGAGCCCATATTTGAGGGAAAAAAACCAGGGGGTTTTATTATTATTATTGTTATTATTATTTTTCAAAGCGTTGTCAACAAAACCCAACCAAGTTGTCCAGGAGCCCGTGTGCCCCAGCCATGTGAGCAGCATTTCCAGCCCTGGCATGTGACAGCTCTTCCCAATTTAGCCAGTAACTGACTCCCTCTGACCTGTAATAACACCACTCCCAAATTAGAGCCTTCAATTTGACTTGGCTCCGGTCCTTCCCTCCCAGCGACATAAAGCATCCTTTTTTTTCCCCCTCTCTCCCCGAACATTCCTAATCCCGTCCTTTCCCACTGCCAACTCAAACTCTCATTTAGCCTTTTCCCATTTTTTGGGGGGGCGTGGGGGGGCATTGCAGGAGGGACAAAGGGGTGCAAGGCAGTAAAAGGGCAGGGAGAAAAGCCCGGTGGAAAAACACCAAGAGACAAAAAAACAACAACAAAATCAGACAAAAATTCCAAGTTGGTGACATTCAGATGGAAAAGCTCAATGACTCACATACAAATAAAATCTGCCTAAACTCACTGCTGCATGACGCAGGCCACTGGCTTCGGCATGAAAAAGGCCGGGATGAAATCATCCGCAATTAAATGGGAGCTTGGAAGGCTTCGAAAGCAGCCGCATCAGCGCGGATCCCCCGGCTTAATAGGGAGCACAAAGGAAGGAAGTTCAGCGGAGTGAGAACATCCCCCTTTTCCCCCTCCTTCCCACCGACACCTCGCACCACCAGTCATTCCCAACGCTCGGCGCGGCTCCCCCCGGCATCACACGTCGGCGCTCGGCTCCGCCGGAGCCGCTCGCTGGGAGAGGGATGCCAGCTTTTAATGGGCTTTCCTGGAATACTAACTCAAAAGTAAAATAAAAATAAATGTGGCTACGTAGCGAGGCAAACCCCAACCCCCCACTCTGCTCCCCAATCAGCGGCTCCTTCCAGAGGTTTCTGTCCCGCTCTTTGCAGGATGGTCTGAGATATTGGAGAATTAATGCTGACAAAGCCTGGACCAAATCCAGTCCCCCTTCAAGTCCCCCATATATGGATTTAAATCGCAGTTCTGGGGTTTTCTCTCGCACAGCAACGGTGCTTTAAACCTTCTGAGATCTGAAGCCATGTTACAGAAATGTACTTGGAGTGACCCGTGGCTCAGGGATGAGGCAGGGAATGGGATGCCAGGGGTTCCCATTATGCAGCACGAGCACTAGGCTTCGCATCCTGCCCCTTCCAGGGGGTTGTGCCATGAACCAGGTCATCGGCTTCTCCAGGATAAAAACAGAGGGGGAAGAACAAACCCAAAATGGTCATTTGAACCTGGATCAGGAAACACAGCACGGCTCTACAAAAGCCTTTTGGTGCTCCACCTGAGAAGGGAAAACAAACAAGTGTTGGTCCCTTTTCATGCCCCAAAATGCTGCTCTGGGGATCACCTGGTGAGCATCTCCCCTCTGCTCCACTCTGGTGAGATCCCACCTGGAGTTTGGCATCCAGCCCTGGGGCCCCCAACACAAGAAGGATATTGGAGTGAGTCCAGAGGAGGCCATGAAGATGCTCTGAGGCCGGAGCCCCTCTGCTGTGGAGACAGGCTGGGGGAACTGGGATTGCTCAGGCTGCGGAAGAGAAGGCTCCATGGAGACCTGAGAGCCCCTTCCAGTGCCTAAAGGGGCTCCAGGAGAGCTGGAGGGAGACTGGGGACAAGGGCATGGAGGGACAGGACAAGGGGGAATGGCTTCAAATTGTCACAGGACAGGTTTAGGTGGGACATTGGGAAGAAATTCCTGACTGGGAAGGTGGGCAGGCCCTGGCACAGGTTGCCCAGAGAAGCTGTGGCTGCCCCTGGATCCCTGGAAATGTTCAAGGGCAGGTTGGGCAGGGCTTGGAGCAACATATGCTGGTGGAAGGTGTCCCTGTCCATGGCAGGGGGTGGAATGAAATGGTCTTTAAGACCCCTTCCAACCTAAAGCAGTCTGTGATTCTACGATCCATCCGGAATGCAGGAGGACAGTACCTCAGGCAACCGGAATGGTCACAACCGGTGGCTCACCTCAGGACAACACGGGAGAAAGCAGGTGACCAGCTGCAAATTTACTGGGAAAGTGGGGGCTGATGTGCCCATCCCTGGGCTTAACTACAGCCCTGTGCTTTTGGAAGATCCCAGCCCAAGCCAAAGGCTCCTCAGCATTCCCTTGCTCCGGGCTGCAGTGGCTGCAGGAGCAGGGTGTGAACAGGTCCATAAAAGGGAACCAGGAGACAGGAGCCTCCTGCCAGCGAGCCTACATTTGCTCCAAAGGAATCCACACCTCCCTGGGAGAAAAAAAAAAACCTATAAAAATAATATCTGGAGGTCTGGGAGCGGGGAAAGGCTGTGACTGCCTGCGGGAGGACACCCGGCTGTGCCCAGGGCCATCTGGTCACCCACCCTTGGTGACACTGCCCTCCCTTCACCACCAGATGCTAATTCCTTTCATCCCGCCTGGCCCTCCGCTGCTGTAATTTTAGGCCTGTGAATAGGCCCATCTGCCTTTGAGATGCTCATTTATTTTTGGTTAAGCCCCCTCCTTTCACCGCACCCTCCTTAAAGGAAGTCCGAAGCGGGCGCTGTTGGGAACGATGTTCCTGGTCTGGTCCTCTAATCAGTAGGAATTAAGGAGCTGTCTGGAGGATGCTCTGCACCGCTGCCACTCATCGCACCGGGGGTGTCATTATCTTCAAAGCATTTTGCAAACACTTTTTCCTTCCTCTCCGCGTTGCCACAGCAAAGTAGTAATTACTCCCTTCTCCCTGAATACGGTGGGCTTGGTCCAGCACCCTGGAGCTTGGCCAAGACGTGCTCAGCAGAATTTAACAAGGCCAAAGTAAAGCTAAAACAAACTGGTTCCTATCTTTGGATGCTGGGGACTGCCACTGTTACTTCCTGTCCCACAGCAGACATGGAAATGGGGAAAATAAAAATAAATGCTGGAACCACACTGGCCAATAGTGTAATTTCCATCTATTAAGAGGAAATGCCATGCCTGGAGGGAAAGAAGTTTTAAGGAAGTTTCGCTTTTATACACATCAAAGTGCTATGAATAGAAGTCACTGTCACAATTATGGAAAATAATAATGAGTAAAATACTGCAGAGAAATGCTGCAAACCTCCTCATTCTCAACGTCTCTCTGGTCCCGGCAGCAACCACCAAGCCCCCTGTGGAAAAAGGAGACCAGGAGCAGGAGGGTGTGCCATGTCATGTCCTGGTGTGCCATGTCATCTCCATGGCTGCTGGCACTGCTGTTTTAAAGCTCAGCATCTCGAACCTGAAGCAGTTGCCTGTGTCCCTCAACAAAGCCTTTACCTGGGAGCAGAAAGGAGCTGGGAAGGGAGAAACTCCTTGGTGGTCCCAGGCTGGCTTCTTCAGGTGGCTCTGGGGGGGCAACAACACGCTCCTGGTTGGGAGTTGCCCATCTCTTGGCATGAATGTTGGATTCAATCCTTGGGATAAACAGTGGCTCCTCCTCCATGTTCTACCCAAAGGCATCCAGGACCGCTCGGGAGGTCAGCAGGCAGCACGGGCCAACAGGATGAATCTGTGCATCTGCCAGCCATGAAATCACTGATTTTCCTTCTTTTTAAGATTTCCCCAAGCACCAGGGATGGGTGGGAAGAGCATTCCTGCCCCCCAGGTAACCCCTTCCATGACCAATGGGCTCCTCGCACGAACTCAGGTTGCGCAAAACTCTGGCATGTTAAAGATCAGAAAGGTTGTGGTTCAGTCTGAGGTTTGGCCCCGTTCTCAGCTCTCTTATGGACCTTCAGGAGCTACAGGGACATGCAGGTTATTGCTGTAAGTCAGTGTAAGACACCAGAGAATACACATGTGGAGGAGCCCTCTGCGCTGCACACACCCCATGAGCTGAAGAGCAAGAGCCTGTTAAGCTGCCAAGTTCCTCACAGGGAAAACACAACCAGGACTTTGAAAAAAGAAATTTCTGAGCAGTGCATGAGGTGTTAAAATCAATCCCTGGCTTTGGCCGGCCACAACTGTGCCCTGCAGGAGTCTGGGGAAACACCTGGTTGCTCGTTGCTTCAAATTCTCTGCAGTAAATAAATGAAAAAGTAATTTAACGGATCTGATCAGATCTCAGATTTGACAAGATTTCCTCCCTGGGTAAAAACTGACCCATTTTGCCTTGGCTTTAAGGTACGGTGAAGAACAAACTATAATAGCTTGGCTGTGAATTGAGGACAAGCAGCTACGCCCCCACAGTGGGATGCAGAAGTCCCAGGAGGATCTGGGGGATGCAGAAATCCCTTCCCTTCCCCTTTCTGCTGTTCACATCACCCAGAGCAGAGCATTTGGCCAAAGCCAGCGAGATGAGTCACCGCGAGGAGGAGACTTTCTAATTTCACCCGCTTTGATCCTGCCCTCAAGTGCCAGCGTCAAGGAGGAGGGAGGGGAGAGCTGGGGCTGAGTCAGGGAGCACGGGAGAATCTGTGCATCTCCCACAGGGACATTCAGAGCAAAGGGAAACTCCTCTTTTTTTGGGAAACTCCCCCCAAAAAGCGACTGGAAGAGCTGGCTCCCCCCAGCTTGTACCAGAGCAGTGGCACTGGGCTGACTCCCTGTAATCTTCCCAGCTGTACAAGCACTCTTAAGGCAGAAACACTGGGTTAAAACACACCTTTCCCTGGAAAATCCACCTTTCCCTGGGGAATTCACTGTGATACCTGCAGCACTTGGCTTGTCTTCCCTTTATAACCAGCCTCACATTTTGTTTCTCATATACCCACGAAACGCTGCAGGACCTCCAAACAAAGAGCGACGTTGTTCCTTCAGAATGAACCCGCTGTTTTCATGGATATCTCACAAAACCACCCCAGGAGCTGCAAGGATTTGTTTGGGGAGGAGGGGCTAAAATGATGTGACAGCACTGCAGTCACAGCTATGTCACTGGGAAGGTTTCCATGATGCTCTTCCCACTGAGAACACATGACACGGTCAACGTGGACACTGAACTTAAAGGACAAAGAAGAACTCTGGTCCCGGCAATTACACGTTCCCACTGCCTGGCTGGATGGTTTGGCCACACCTGGTTCCTCTCCAGTAACTCCTGATGCCCATCAAAAGCCCCAAAACTACTTTGAGGAGCCCAACTGCTGTCCCAGCTCTGAGCAATGATGAGTCTGACACTGATCACTGCCTGACACCTGAAACGCTTTCACCACTAATGCAAGTTTTCACTCAAATCAAAATCCTCCTCTTCTCCTTGTCTGGCTACAATGCCCATTTCCAACTACTGAAAAAAAAAACAAAAGAAGAATTTGAGATCTCATTTTCTTGACCAAATTCCGTGATATCTGGGAAGAAACTTCCAACAGAATTTGTGGAGGGAGTGGGAGGAAAAGACCTCCGTGCAAAGGAAAATCTCCTTCCCTGCATCTTTTTCCCCCTGAAGAGCAGCAACATGTTGCAATAGCCCACACGGAAGGATTCAACCTTCACTATTCAGAAGTGATTAACAGAAGAACCAACAGGATTTCTGGAAGCTGCTGACCCCTCCCTTATCCTCCAGGCTACTGATTCCAGCTGATGGGAGCCTCAGGTGGCTCTGAGCCAATCTATGGAGACACAGAAGTAAATGTACAGAAATCCAGTAAATTAGGAGAGATACACAACACTCAGAGGGGTCCAGTTCAGGGCTGAATAAAATATAAATACACTGTTAAGGGCATTGCCCAAATGCCTCCTCAGCACTGACAGGCCTGGGGTGTCGACCGTCTCCCTAGGAAGCCTATCCCAGTGTTTGACCATGACTTGGTAAAGGAATCACAGAATCCCAGGATGGTTTGGGCTGGAAGGGACCTTAAAGACCATCTTGTTCCAACCCTCTGCCTTGGGCAGGGGCACCTTTCACTATCCCAGGTTGCTCTAAGCCCCGTCCAACCTGCCCTTGGACACTTCCAGGGGCAGCCACAGCTTCTCTGGCCAACCTGTGCCAGAGCCTCCCCACCTTCACTATGAAGAAATTCTTCCTAACATCTAACCCAAATCTACCCTCTTTTAGTTTGAAGACATTACTCCTTGTCCTTCCAAATGAAATATTCTGCTCTCTTCTAGTCTATTCTCTCCTATTCCATCCTCATGCAATTCCATGCAGCTGGGCTCTACTGCAGGCACATCTAGCCCTGCAGAAAGACCTGATTCCTGAATATCTCCAGCAATTTAGACTCTGTCTAGAAAGGCACAAACTGCACCCACCCAGCGTGGAAGAGCCAGAGAAAGGCTTTACTATGTCACGACACAGCAATAGCATCATCCCACTCAGCACTACATGTGCAGCCTCCAGCTCAGGGGGAGACCTGGTCTATAACCCAGCTCTCCACTGGAAAAGTGAAGCTCGCAGATCAAAGGGATTCCAGCAGCTGCTCAGACACTCCAGGTTTCCAACTCTCTTCGTGTGGTGTGAAGGGAAACTTCAGGATTGATTTTACACTACTCCGAGCTATCCTCTGCCTCCTCCAGCTTCCCATCATGTCTCCTCCTGGAATTAGGCAGAGAAATGTCTTAAGCAGAGGGGAATTGCGGGATGCAGCTCTGCAGCACTCTGGCAATCCCTTAAAGACAGGCACTCACACGAATAATGCTTGCAAAGCCTCTGCTCCTCCTCTGGGCTACTTCACAAGCGGCAACACGGCAAGAGACTCGTTAAAGGCACAAAATTGGACACTGGGAACAAATTCCCTGCCCTGCCACTTTCCACAGTCCCTCTGCTGCTGTGGAATATGAGCGTATGGACACTGGACAACAAACTGCCATTCTCAACGTGAAGCAGAGTGACAAGAAAAGCTGCAAAACAAACACGGAGGGGTTTTATACAGAAACGCAGCAGGAGGGAATGTTATTCCCAGAGATGCTCCTCCATCGGATGCTGACAATCGGTTCAGAGCATGGAACAGCACCAGCTACAGCAGGACCAGCTCACAGCAGCACAGGGAGGGGGCTGGGGAAGGTGGTGAGGAGCCCTGGGTTCCCACTCCCACCACATACCACTGGGAAATACTGGAAAACAGATTCTGGGGAGAGATCACAGATGCAGTAAATTCCTGGCTTGATAAAGCAACCAATGTGAGGCCATGCTCAGCTTTCAGACCTTATAATGGCCACCACTGTTTGCAGGAGGAAGTTATTTTGGGGTGAAACCTGATCGGCTCTCAGGGCAGCGGCACAAAACCTGTGAGAAGCGTCTCCCTGGGATGCAGCTGCCAGGGACCTGCCTGACCCCACTCCCTGCTGCCCCTCTCCTACACCCTCTGTGTCACACGGTGCCTGCCCGTGTCGCTGATGCCAACCTGGATGGGACCAGGATGCTGAACACAAGACAGACTAGACTAAACTAGAATATTATTTATTTTCTTCCAGGTTCCCAGAGGACTTTCACCACCTGTGTACATTCCTAACACCCCTTCCACTCTGCCAATCTGAGGCACAAGCAGTGAGGATTCCTGCTCGCAGGAGCTGACAGGGATGGACTGATCCCAATGCTCTGTCAGTGCTCAGTGACCTGCAAAAACCATGGAGCTGCAAGGCTGGAGCTCACCAGCACCTCCTTTATCCTCAGACCAGCCTTTCCCCTCTTTCAAGTACTTTGACAGGAGCTTAAAGCTTCCTGCACCTTCAGTGGTGGCACAGGAGACACGGCAGGACGCCTTGTCAATGGAAGGTGAGTGGCAAAGTCAGAGCTCTTCAAGCCCTGCTGTCCTCCCTGACATCAAGGTTCACACCTCCCACTGCTCCGTATCACAGTGATTTTCCGCTACACCAAACAAATCAGAGCTGGGTTAAAAACCATTCCCTCATCCTCAAATTAACCCAGTCACCAGGGCAAGTAAGCCCAGCAAAGAGGTGGAGAACCATCTCCCAGTGACTCAGACCTGCCTCTGGGTGAGTGACGTCCAGGAGGACTTGCGGGGTTGCAGTGTCACCCACCCACCACTGGTGTTTCACAGGGATCCTCTGCTGATGGTATTGGGAAGCAGCCTCCCCCATGGCAACTCAACCCTTTCAGGCAGGGATCTAAAAACTGCCCACCCGAGGGGAGGAACTGCAAAAGTGGCGAGGGGAGGAACTGCAAAAGTGGCAAGGGGACATGGGAGGTCTGGGGTTTGAGAGACCAAAACAGCATTCAAATATTGGGGGAAAACAAAGCAACCCACCCTCTGAGAACACCTCTACCATATTCTTTTGTTTGAGGCATTTTCCGGGTAACCCCATGAAGCTGGAAGTACCCAACAGCCCCAGCAGCTGCTGTGTCCTGTGCAAACTTGGCATTAAGGGAGGTTTTTCTTCTCCCCAGCTCTTAAAATAAAAAGTCGGTTTCTCTTAGCCTGGCTATACTTCCCCACACTGCAATGCAACCCACTTCCAGCCCTCCCAGCACCGGGTTACAGACCCATGGCCTTACCCTATAAACCCAGTTTCCTGGACACAGCCCCTAAACTCTGGTGTGGACTGGACTTCAAGGGCTGCTGGTTTTAATATTTTCAGATGCTGAAAGCAAGGCAAGTTCCCTGCAAGTTCCAGCCATCTGCTTTAACCCTTTTGTTTTCTGGAAGGCACATTTTCCATGATGCCATGGAAGAGACACAAGCCAGTGTGGGAAGACACAAAGGTGGCTCTGGGACATAGCTGGGTCCTCCCATCCCTGACTCTGAGCACACCATTTCTAACAGACTGATGGGGCTGCCTGAGAAGACAGTTGCTTCCAATCTCTCTTCATGTAAAGACCAAGTGAAGTTACTTTTCATTACGCAGATATGTCTATTATCAATATAATTTATGGCTTGGCATTATTCAAGGAGACTAATGAAGGATCCTTGCTTCTAAAGATAAAACATCTTTCCAAATCCTTCCCGTACACGTACTGCTTGTTCAGAGTCCCTGCATTATTCATCAGTGACATCAGGGCACTCTTGCAATGCCTTTCCCATAGCAGTGCCCTCCACAGTGGCTGCTCCAGGTGGGATGAGGAGACCCAGACCCACCTTCTTCTCCTAAACAGGGCAGTTTAAGCCCTCTGGGATTCTCCAAGTGAATGGAGCTGGGACTTCTCCTCACTGTTTCTCCCCAGAAGTCTCCTAGCCTTTCACAGGGGTTTATATTCCAGTCTTCTCCTGAACGAATTTTCTGAGCAAAACCCAGAGGAAAATCAAGCTGATGGTGGTGATGACAAACACGGCTGATGGATGTAATTCAGCTTTGGAACCTGATCATTTGCCATGCTGCAACACCACAGGTCGGCTCCTGGTCCTTTTCTGACCATGGACTGATGTGACCAGAAAGCCCCAAATGATTTCTACCTCCCAGTGCAAAACATTTCCCACCTCACAGAGTGAAGACTCACAACAGCTCCTGAGACCCAAGTGACAGGAGAGCAGGGCTGTCCTCAGGGGCTCAAGATCCTGCAGCACCTTCTTTGGAATCACAGTAATTTAGGTTGGAAAAGATCCTTGAGATTGAGCCCATTCATTAACAAGGCCACCATAAAACCATGTCCCCAAGTGCCACATCCACACAGCTTTGAAATCCCTCCAGGAATGGTGACTCCCCCACTGCCCTGAGCAGCCTGTTCCAAAGTCTGACCTTTGCCATTGTCTGATGCTGGGGAGTCTCTGGGCACCTTGCCAGGCAAAGTTCCCCAAAGTTCTGGGAAAAGCCAAGGCTGCCAGCACAAGCAGCAGCATCTGATCAGCCAGCACATGACACTGAGTAAGGACTTGTTTGCCATTTCTCCCTGGCCTGTTTCACAAGCTTTGTGGCTACTGTCACAACCTGGGCACCTTCACACCTCACAGGGGCAAGGCCTTCAAGGGAAAGCCAAAAAACAAGCTCCCTGGTGAGGTGGTTGCAGGTAGCTACAGGGATCAAAGCTGCAGGCACCAACTCCCATGAAACTTCAACACCAAGAGGCACAAAGACCTCACCCAAGAGCCAACAACAGGAAAGTCAACCCTGCTCCAATGTGAAGCTGAGCCCCGGTGCTGGAAGGTCCTCAAAAACATTTACCTTGTGACAGTGCTGTGCCTGATGAGTCAATGTGGGGAGATGGGACTCATTTGATTGACCACTATTTTAGGAATGTCCAAGCCAAGTCCACCAGGTCAGTGCGCCCCAACCCTGGTCACAGCCCTGCAGAGCACTGGAGATCTGGTGCTGGGTCACACTGCCTTGCATTGCCCAAAACCAGACTCTGATGCAAGGCTGGTCACGCCAAGAGAAACCCACCACCAACTTCACTCCATCTCAGAGAATCACATCAGAGCTGAAGAAAACCCTCGGTGCTTGGAGGAACATGAACAGGGAGGGAAGGAGGCAGCAAATACCTCTGTCACTGTATGAAAACACAGAGATCCTCAGCGACCAGCATTTGGGAACTTGCTTTTGATCTCAGGTTATGCCTGTAGCATCTCTTGGATGAAACCTGTATTCCATAAACAAATCCTAGCCCAGGGGAGGAAGAGGATAACCAAACATCCCAGCTTGCTGTTGAATTTCCCCAAATAAACAGCACACTCACAGTATCAACCCCAACCTTGCCCATCCTCCCCAGTTGTCACCATCTCAGCCATGTGAACGCTGGTGTCCTCCGGCAAAGCATGTCATGGATCTCCATCCTCCTCCCTGTGGTGCTGCAGCAAAACAAACCCTTTGCTTCAGCCCAGACCTCCCTTGCTCAGTGTTTACACACGGGATAGGAAGGGAACTCCAGCCCCAAAGACACACACTTCATGGAAGAGCAGTTCATCACCCCAAGAAGCAACACTGGAGAACATCACCTCCACTGACTGGCACCTCTGGCAGTGAAATCCACAGCTCCCACAGAATTATTTCCAGTAAGACAGGGAAGTCTGACTCTCTCAGTCTCACACCCACAGCCCAAGGTGTCCAGCAAAAACCACGGCTCCCAGAGACTTTCCCACTTGCAGTGACAGGGCAGCTTCCAGGAAAGAAAGAGGGCTCGGGGCAAAGTGGTGGAAAGAACATTAGTTTATGGATGAGGGAAAATTTGTTTGCAGTAAGGGCACCAAAGCACTGGACCAAGGAACCAGGACAATCTTCACAGGAAGAGTTTAAGAGCAGACAAGACGAGTCTGTCTAAATTGGCCCCACTCTACTAGTGCAGGAAGACAGAGAAGTAACTTTAATGCTCTCTCCAGAGGTCTATATAGCAGATATTTTCAATAACTTTATAAACAATATAATGATAAAAACATTCAACAAGAAAATGCAAAGTTAACTAGTCCAAGGGGCATCTGCTTCACTTGTTCTTCTTGAGGATCTTGCACACATCAACTGATGTTCCCTCTGCAAAGCAAGGGAGGGCTGTATCATGGAATCCCAGAATGGTGTGGGTTGGAAGGCACCTTAAAGACCATCTCATTCCAACCCTCTGCCATGGGCAAGGGACACCTTCCACTAGACGAGATTACTCCAAGCCCCCTCCAACCCGGCCTGGAACACTTCCAGGGATGGGGCAGCCATAGCTTCTCTGGGCAAACTGTGCCAGGGTCTCCCCACCCTCCCAGCCAAGAATTCCTTCCCAATATCCCAATTGGCAGAGTGAAGTCATTCCCCCTTGTCCTGCCACGCCAGGCCCCTCTTCCAAGTCCCTCTCCAGCTCTCTTGGAGCCCTTTTAGGCACTGGAAGGGTCTCTCAGCTCTCCCTGAAGCCTTCTCTTCTCCAGGCTGAATAACCCTTGTTCTTTTCCCCACGGATCTCCAGCAAAGGTGAAGTCAATCTCCACTCCACACAGAGATACAGATCCTGGCTGAGCCGGACTGTGACTCCTCATTGCTCAACAGAAACGGGATAATTCACACCTGCTGGGACAATTTCTCACCTCTGGCAGCTGAAACCACATAAACCAGTTGGATGCTTATAGTCAACAAGTTTCTCCACCTCTTCTGCAGTTCAGTGAAATGGGTTTTAAGATCCTTTGTCTAGAACAACACAGACAGCAATGTTTACTTAAAAACAAACAGGCAGGACAGAAAGTGCTTTTCCAGAGCTTCCCGAGGCACGTGGGTTCAACTGGAAGGCGCAGGGCTGGTGGGGAGGGGAGTCCTGCTGAACAGCTACAGTGGGTGATACGACCAAACATCTGAAAGGCTGGAAAAATCGCTTCAGAAAGCATTAGCTCCCTCACTTCCATGCAATCAGATACAATGCTAGCCAACAAAATCCTGGGTTTAATAGGCAATCCAAGTTTTCCTTGGCTGGCAGACAAAATTTGCTTTCTGTTTTTTAACTCCAGCATAAGCTACCCCTGAGAAACAGATTTTGCCTGCACTGTATTTTAAACGAGTCAATACGAACATGATTTAGAGGAGTTCGTACTCAAATGGCTGGGGTGATGTTTTTCCATCTCTCATTGCTGAGCAAATGCCCTACTCCCACCTATGTGTCTGGCATGTAGGAAGTCTGTCTAGGGCAGCAATGTGCTATCCCCCAGTGATTTATGAATGATTTTCCATCACCCTGAGCAGACATATTCTGGTTTAGAGCCATCGTATTGACACATTTGTTGTATCAAGCTGCCCTCACCCTTACGATCTCCACGTGTGCACTGGTAAGACTCTACATGGAGAAAACTGGGTGTCCATCCAAGTGATTTCATGTATTCAACAGGAGAGAAATCAGGCTCCCATCAGCAGCATCCTTCAAAAAAACCCCACCCATTCCCAGGGAACAAGCAGGACAAGGATATCAACAACTTGACAATTTTACTTTTATCAGCTAAATAGTTTTCAGGCAGGCAGTTGCCTGTAAATCCTGGAATAAATATGCAAGACCACTATGAGCAAAGGATGACCTGTACAGCCTTAACTAATATATATATACACACACATACAAAATATTTTAGAATCTCACCCATTTTGATAACTGACCTACTCAAATTTGGTTACCAAGATTCTTTCTGAAGTGGGAAAGTTGAAGGGTTTAGATTCCTCTCAATAACTGCATGACCTTTTTATCAAACTTTTCAAATCCACACATGCACAGACAGCATGTAAGAGCTTGTGACCTAAAAGTGAGTATTTCACAGTGTGTTGGCTCTCTAAGGCAGCAGTTGGACTTGGTGATCTTAAAGGTCTTTTCCAACCTAAACTATGATTCTACAGGTGGATATTTGGACAAACACACTGGTTTTGCAAGAAAAGATCATTCTAAAGGTCTAAAGGCAGAGCATGTGCACTGTGTGCCTACACGAGTGCAGGATGCACAAATGGGATTTTTCTGTCTTCACAGGTCAATTAAAAACCCCAACAGGTTGCTAAGAGCCCTTTAAGGCTTTTTTTTTTTTTTTTGACGAGCCATCCATGTTCAGGGACAGGATCCCCACAACAGGCACCCTGGGGGTGAAGCCCACAGCCCTGTGACCGGCCGGGCAGGAGGCACAGCAGCACATCAGATACAGCAAACTCATGACCATGGGTCTAAAAATACACTTGTGGTATCACAGCAGACCAGGAATAGACCAGGAAGGGAAGATGGATGAAGCTGTTCTGACAGGATTTTCTTTGTTTTATCTTTTCACACCTCCCAAAGGCTGCAACTGTGAGAAATTAACCCTGTGAGATGAGTTACCGTGTCTGACTCCAGGGTGGACCTTCTCGCTCCCTGCAACTCCCTGACAGGAGGGGAGAGCCAGGGGGAGGTTGGGATCTTCTCCCAGGGAACAAGTGATGGGACAAAAGGAAACAGCCTCAAGGCACACCAGGGAGGTTTAGAATGGATATTAGGGAAATTTCTTTACAGAAAGGGTGGTCTGGCATTGGAAGAGGCTGCCCAGGGCAGTGGGGGAGTCCCCATCCCTGGAGGGATTTAAAAGCCATGTGGACGTGGCACTTGGGGACACGGGTTAGTGGTGGCCTTGGCAGTGCTGGACTCCATGATCTTAAAGGTCTTTTTCAAACTAAACAAATTCATGGATCTATGATTTCCACAACACTTTTTACTCTGAACCAGTGTCTTCCCTGGCTGAAGGAACCAAAAACCCCATTAAAAGCCTAGTTATTGATCTGCTTGTCACAGCACAGAGAGGAAAAAGAGTGTCACCTGCCTAGAACACAGACAACTGAGGTCAGAGTGTGAAGGAAGGTCCCTCCAGGTGCTGCATACAGGGCACTTCACAGGGAGTAAATAAAGACAGATCACAGCAGGTTGGAACATGAGGTTGGAACACCCCATCTTCACCCCAAAAAGCAACTGGCATTTTCAGAACGTGCATTCTAAGACAAGGCTGGACCAAGCAATGTGGCAGGTCTGGGGAGAGACCCAGCTAAGAAACTAACCCACCAAAAAACCCCACCATGAGACCATTCACAGATTCATCAGTTGATGGGAGGGCCAGGAGGGGCTGGACTGTGGTCATTAACTCTGCTTGGCTGAATTAGGAGAGAAAAGGTAAGTTTACAAGAGGTGAGCCCTGCAGCCTGTCCCACAGCATCTCTGCCCAGTACCCTCTGGGAAGCTGACATTCCCAAACTGAACCCTGTGCTGAGTCCACCGAAACCCCTAATAAGCTGCCACAAAGGTTAATCACACCATGAGCTAAAAACCCAAACCCCATCTACAGCCTGAATGTCTCCAGCATCCACTTCCAACCTTTTCTGAATTTAAAACCAGCTCCTGCCCTCCACCAAGTGTCGGTATTTATAGATGGATGGATCAATTCCTTGTGTCCTCCCACATTAACTAAATGACTCAGTTTCCTTACTCATTCCCCCAAATGAGGCTGCCACAAGGACTTCTTTCAGGTGCACTACCCCTGACAGGGGACTAACAAAGACTGACCCCTCGGGCAGCACATTCTTTATTAATTGTGTTATCCCTGCCCAAATATCCCACACTGGTACTGGCTGCATCTAACATCTTCCTCCAGTGACCCCCTCCTTAACATGCAAACCAGACAAATCAACTTTCCATCAGCCTTTAAAAGAGGATGAGTCCCTGCTGGGGTTGGACTTGCAGGCCTAAGGACAAGGGGAGGAATTACAAGATAATTAACACCCATCCACTGGTCACAAAGGCAGCGGGTCTGTCACCCTCCAGGTTAGGGTCTCCAGTAGCCAGTCCTCTTCTAACCTGCAGTCAACGCACCTTCCCCAAGCCTGGGTTTGCTACAAGGGAATTTATGACAAGATGTGGAGGGAAGAACCTTCCCTGCTGGAGGTACACAGTCCCTGTGCAACCCTGGAACTCAGCATTCCAGGTGACATGTGACCCACAGCACGTGAGGTGTAACACCATGGAAGAGCCTCACCTTTGCTTAGAATCATAAAATCATGAAGGTTGGGAAAGAACTCCAAGATCATAAAGTCCAGCCGTTCTCCCAGTGCTACCAAGCCCACCATTAACCCACATCCCCAAATGCCACATCTACCTGGCTTTTAAATCCCTCCAGGGATGGGGACTCCACCACTTCCCCGGGAAGCTGGTCCAATGCTTGCAAAGAAACTCACAAAGAGAGGTGAAAGCCTTGCTCCCACCTCCACACCCACACGGCAAATTCAACTGATCTCTTCTCCTTTGGCAGAAGGTTTTGTACAGCCCCTTGCTGCCTCCATGAGCATCCCCAGATCTCCTCCTCATCCTGGAATCCCTGCTTTTTCCTGCACAGTGGGTGCTGGGAGCTGCACCCTTTGGCTCCTGGAGAGCAAAGAGGAGGGACTGCAGAACTGTGACCCTGGGTGCCAGTGGGGGACGAATTGCAGCACAGCAACAGAAGGGTTCAGGGCATATCCTGCCGGTGCATCACAGCCCAAGGAAATTAGGGCATTAGGGAAAAGTCCAAAGTGGCAGCTACAACAGGCTGTGAAGGGACCAGCTTTGTATCTGCGCTTCCAGGTGAAGAGCCAGGCGAGCATCGGCAGGCGAGCAATGAGACGGGGATGAAACAGGGCTGGGCTCCTTATCCCCCCCCTCCCTTCTTCTTCAAGGGCTGTAAAGTGCCTGAAAATAGAACATTTTGTAATGGCAAAAAAAAAGGAAAAAAGTAAAAGAAGCAGAATTGGGTCAATCAGCAAACGGGCTGATTTAAGAGCGTAGTCACAGCGTTCCGTAATGGGCTAAAAACGGCGCTGATGCATTGCCGAGAAAGAATATAATTAAGAGGCTTTTTAAAGCGGCGCTTCCCCACCCCGGCCACAGAAATCACAGCTCACACTACCAGTATTGCTTCCACCTCATGGAGCAGGAATGCGCTGGCGTGCCGCAAGCTGGCCGAAGAATGCGGAGTTTCCGTGGGCCGGGAGAAGATCCCGAACGGCAGCGGTTCCCGGCATTCCTTCGTGGGTACATCACTGCTACAGCACGGCAGCGGAAATGGGGCTGGGGGGGGGGACAGCTGACGTTTGAGTTCTTTGGGTGGTTGAGGAAGGGGGCTGGGAAAGCTGGTGTTGCCCACTGGGGAAGGGAATGAAACGCAGATTAAATAATTGGATGCGGGATGGGGTATCTCTCTCTGGAGGTTCTTCCCGGGCATGGCCTGGGAGGACCTAAGGAGTACTTATATAAGGAACACACCTTCCAAGAGTTCATTCAAGAACGAGCTTCTTGGAAGACAACTCTGCCCTAATTAGGCGCAGATGGCCCGATCCAAAGCGGCAGCAGGCATGGCTTGGGAACTGCGGAGCAGAGAACTCCAGCCCTGCACTACCCACGGGGTCACGCCATCAAAGCCCCTGCCTCCCTTCAGACACCAAATCCACACTGGTGCCTTTCCAGGACTTTCCTGGATTCTCCCAGGGCTGGACAACAGAATCACAGAATTATTTAGATTGGAAAAGACCTCTAAGATCATTGATTCCAACCACAAATGTGACCCCGTGTAGGTCCTGTGCCCCTCAAAATCTGCTGGAGGCCAAAGGGTCAGGAGCTTGACTGCGGATCCCGTAGCTCCGGAAACCAGGCAAATAGCTGGGGTGAAGCCATCGCTCCACGTCCAAGGACACAGTCACGCTTTGGAAGCATCTCTGGGGACATCCCCACCCACTCTGCCCGGCCAGAGAGGAGCTGAGTGGATGAGTCAGACCCAGAATGTTCATTCCCTCGACCTCAGCTTCTTGCTGTGATTAATCTTTAGGGTCATTAGAGAAGCAGCCATTCCTCTAAACTTGCTGAACTGTGTGTGGTACCATCCACCTGGGGGTCACCCAGATCTGGTGGCCTCCTTCCTAATGGAAACCTCCTTCCCCATCTCATGGTGACAGCCCTTTACCTCTTCACCTGTCTCAAACACAAAGCCATTTGGGACCAAGGAAAGCTCCACATCGGCTGAGAGTGATGGGGGCAAAGGGGATGAGAGGAGAAGGAGGGGATGCAAAAAGGGAGGCAGAGAGAGCAGCTCCTCTTGAGAAACCCCAAGTACCCCAGTCTGAGTTATTCCACCTCCCTCCAAATATCCCAGCAAGGAGCCGGTGCATTGGGCATGCCAAGGGCCAGCAGCTCCCCACTGGAAAATTTTGGCTGGTGCCTCCCCCTCCCTCTGCACAAACCCTCGCTCTCCCTCTCTCGCAGGCACGCACAGGGAAAGGAAGGGAGAGCAGAGCAGAAACCACAAGCAAATGTTCTGGTGCAGTATTTCCCCTCCTCAGACCGTCCTACTTGAGATCCGAATCGTCTTTAAGGAATTTCAAAAAGACAAGCCCTTCCCCTGTGCCGGAGGCAGCTCCAGCAGGACACATTGCTCTTGCTCCCCAGGGCAAACAGATCCCTCCACAAGAGCTTCAACAAACTGGAAAATAATTAAACATTACTGAGAAATTTAGTTGTTTTTTTTTTTTAAATATGGAAAAAATAATCACGGTAGACGATATACATTGGGAAACCTCCAAGAGTCTGACCTTTAGCTGAGCAGTGAGGACAGTCAGACAAGTATGCCTGAGGATTGCATATACATGCAAAGGAGCTCCAGAGGATTTTCCAAACCCTCCACAAACAAACCACACATCTCCTTTAAAAAGTCATCTTCTTGATTTGCCTGGTAGGGGATGCTCAGGTCAGTATTACACACGACATTACCCAACCCCATACAGCACTCTGGGAGGTTTTATTTCACTTGGACTCTCAGCTGAATAGGAGGAATGAGCCCTCTCCCCTGATTTTAAAGGGAAAAGGAAAACGAAGGGTTAGATTCCTAATTACTCCAAGGAGTCTTTGCATTGCTCTGACAATGAAAAGGAGTGCTGGGAAGTGCTCAGGAGAAACCCATTCATCTTCTGAGGGTCCTTCGCTCAGCCAAAACGAGATGATTCAGCTTAAACCCAAAAATCCTCACAGTGAAGTGACAACCAAACCCACTCTGCCACAGAATGACACAGGGCACTTAACCCTTATCTCTGGAAAACTACGATCAGAGGTAACCAACCTGATGTGACTGTTTCCATCCTGCCTCCCCCATGGCCACTGGAGCTGCACAATGTTTCCAGAGCTTTGGAAAAATAGTTTCAGGTTCTGCTGCCTCTCTCTTGGCACCGAAATCAAGTTTCCATTAGTGAAAGGCTGAGGGATGATTTCACTTCAGAGCTGAAATGGGGAAACCAGCAAAAGGAGTAAGATGCAGCTCAACATACACCGGGGTCTTTGTCATAAGCCTGTGCTGAAAAAGGGGGGTGTATTGGCTTTTTGGGGGGCACAAAACACCCAAAATACACGGGGAGGTGCTTTTAAAAAGGATTTCCAAGCTGTGTGCCCATTAATCCATCACCATCCAGGATCATCTGAGACGGGTGGGGGAAACACTCCAGGAGGGTGCAAGGGTATCCCAGGACAGGCAGGGGTATGGGGAGGACGGGATCCAGCCCAGGAAAACACCCCTGGATCCAACAGGGTCTCTCCAGGCAGAAAGGTGCAGGAACACAGGGAAGACAGGGAAGCTGATCTCCGACTTACTGCCAACAGACGCCGAGGTTATTCATGTCCAAACAAATAATTCTTCTATAAATAACACGGCCGCTCTGACTTCCTGAGCAAAACTCTTCTTTTCTAGAGCTCCCAGAGGTGGAAGGAAATGGTGTTGACTTGAGGACCTCACTGCAAGCATCGGAACTCCCCACCACCCATGCGGGGGGATCACAGACCAGCTCCTGTCCCTGTCCCCCCAGAGCTACCTCGTGCATGATGCACCACAAGGACAAAACACCCCTCGTTCTTCCTTCTTTCCCGACTTTTTCCTTCCTTTCATGCTGCAGGAACGAGCTCTGCAGTTGAAGCCATTAAGTGACAGCTCCTCACATACATTAAAGATGCATTTTTTAGGCATCACTTCTCTGGCCAAGCACAGCAAAGGCACCTTGGAGCCAATAAGCATCAAGACACCTCCGTGGCGAGGAGCCAGCACGTGCTGCTGGCATCCCTGAGCAGTGGGGATGCAACAGGAACCTGGGCCAGGCAGGTGATGGAGCTGGGAAAGCTGCAGGCATTCCCAGGGTCCCCTTGTCTTCGGAGCATCTCGGTTCATTTTGCTGCTGGGCTGCCTGGAAGAGTTGAGAGCATCCACAAGGGCACGTGCATGGAAAGAGCAGCAGTCCTGCACCTGAGCCCTGCCCCGAGGCTGTTCTCAAAACCTCCCATCTGTCTAGACAGAGGACATTCCTCGCCCTCTGCCAGCCCAGTGGCTGGTATGAGCCATGTCCTCACTTGTCAAGGGTAGGACCCAAGGGAAGAATCCTAATCCTCCCAGGAAAGTCAACAATACCTCAAGAAGATGTTTTGGCACCTGCATTCCCTGGACCAAGGAAAGTTCAGCAGGAGAATGCTCAGGTATCTCCTCCAGCCCCAGGAGCTCTCCATGGGGAGGCAGCACCTGGCAAGACACCTTGGACACCTGGGATAACCAAGAGCCTGTCTAAATGCCCAGGAGGACACTTGCTAGGGTGGAAACATCCCTGGAAGTGTGCAAGGCCAGGTTGGATAGGGTTTTGAGTGACCTGGTCTAGTGGAAGGTGTCCCTGCCTATGGCAGGGAGTTGGAATGAGATGAGTTTTAATGTCCCTTCCAATCCAAACCATTCTGTGATTCCAGGAAATCATGCCTCCAAGAGGAAAGGATGGATCCTGCCCAGCCTTAAGGAGCTACTGCAGCTGAATATGGCAGGAAAAGTGAGATATCCCATCTCCAGCCATCAGGAGCTTCAGAGAAAAACACACAAGATCTTCTCCAAGAGGTCTGACCGACATCCTCTTCTCTCCAGCCAGCAGAAAACCAGTGTGGGTGATATTTCAAAGCAGAACAGCAAAACTGGCTTTTTTTTTTTCCTTATGCTTTCAAGGAAAACCAGGAATCTATGGCACACAAAGGCCTGAGTGCTTCTTTCCCTGTGCAGCTATTCTGTAACTACAACTGCCCACAGGTTCCTAGACCTTTGAACACTTCAGTCCCACTGACCTGCAACAGGCTGCAGACATGAAGTTATTTAAAGCACTTTTAAGATATTAATTGACATTTGCCTTACAGAGGGGGAAAAAAGGGGAAGAGACAGAGATAGGAACCCCAGGGATCCAGACGATCCAATTTCAGGCACCTAATTAAAATTAAATTTCAATTAATTTCCAATTACTTTATTTTAAACTTATTTTGTATTTATACCTTTTTTTTTTTTGTTAGTTGCCTAAAAATGAGTCTGTCCCTTTGGTTGCTTTCCAATTAAATATAATCTTGACACTCAAATTAATGCTTCTATTTGCTAACTCTGAGGTTATTCAAAATCCCTACACATTTAATTCAAGGACTTCAGGAGAACTTGACAGACATTCCCCACCTCCCTTTTTCACTACATTGGGAATGATGAATCATTATATTTACTACTATTTTCTTCGCAGCAACGTGTTAAACTTCACTCAAGTGGAAACCGAAGAGCAGAATGACAAGGTGGTTCTGGTGCTGTGGAATACTTCTGGAGAAACCAAGGGGATCAAAGCTTATTTTGCTTCGATTGTGCTTTTTCATTTTTAGTTATTGTTTTTTTATTTTTTTCTGGTCAGTCTCAAGAGTTTAGAAGCAACAGGTCTTTCCTTAAACCAGGGGCTGAAGAGGGAAACATCCCTCTCCGGGTCTCATCTCGGCCCTGATGACTTTCTTTGCTTTCAAGGGACAAGCCATAGAACAGAACTGGTCAATTCAATCAAAACGAGGAAAACTTGGCACTTCAGTAACCTCTTTACAGATGCTTCCCTATAAACTCCTCACCCCCAGCAGTTTGACTTGAACACTGGCAGCAAACAAGCAGCACCTGAATATTTAATGTGAAGCACAGCAACTCACTCTGGTATGTTTCTATACTAAAGAAGGCTGTCATCATGTGGAGTCTAATTTTCATTCTTTTCTTACAAAAAAAAAAAATGCTCTAAATAAAAATTAAGAAAGCCCTGTTTGTTTATCTGCCTTGCTCTGTATTTACAGCCCACACTTTGCCTGAATTCCCCAGCATTATACAAAGGCTGGGAGCTGCTGCGGAGAAGCCGGATGGCTGGTGCTGTGATAAATACCTGGAGGCTCTCTGCCATCACTAATGAGTGAAAATATGGATAGAAGTAGGAAAAAAAAGCATTCCAAAAGTTGGAGTTACAGTGCTCCTCTCTGGAAGCATTCCCACTCATTTTTGGAAGTGTGCATACCGGGGGGGGGGAATCCAACAAAACCTGTGGGCGTCTGAAGCCACCTCAGCTTTGAGAGACTGAAGATCTGGTTTAAAATTGGCAAAAACACCCTTCTGCAGACAGACACGACTCAGGGCTGCTCAGGAGTAAACCTGCAGCACGGATGCTTGCAGGGAAAGTGAAACTGAGGATCTGACAGCAGAGAGGGAACAAGTGCCCCAGAAAGCTCCGCACCAGATTCCTTGCACTTTGCAATCAGAAATAGGGTTTTTTTCCTGAAGGCATTACTGACATGTCATGTATTGCTTCTTTACCTCTTTTCCCCTCCCCCCAAAAAAAGCCCCAACAGAGCACTGGTTTAAATCAGAGCTGCTTCTGCCATGAACACGAAGTTCCTGGTCACTCCAAGCTCTGTCCTTCCGCAGGATCTGACGTTCATCCCTGCACTTACTGCCTGAGCGCAGCCACTCCGGGGTCACGGTGACAGAGGCAGTTGTAGAAAAAACTGAATATCCAAGAAAAACATCCAATAAACTGAGCAAAGTGACTCTTCCGTGCCAGTCCATTACATGTTCTTCCCAGGCTGAGCTCCACGCTGCCGCACCGTGCTGGAGCCCCGGGCGATGTCACCGGCTCCCGATGGAGCTGAGCCAGGATCGCAGGGAGCAGCAGGAGCTGTGGCCGTGCCAGATCATCAGTGACTTACCCAAGAGCACACAGGGGGACTCGTGGCTGATGACAGCAAATAAAACATCCACGGCAAGCCCAAGATGGGCACGGCAGGAGCACCGACCTCGGGTGGTGACTCCGTGGCCGCCGCTCGGATGTCCTCGATGCCACATGACAGTGTCATGCCTGGCAGCTCCAGCCAGCCTGGAGCAGAGCACCACGGCCCCAGGGATGAGCCAGGATCCTCAGCAAGCAGGACACAGCCTCGGGAGGTGCTCAGGGGGCTGGGGAATGGGAACAGGAAAGCTGCCAGCTCCCAAACATCCTACGTGTGCTCCCTGGGGTGACAGTGACACCCACACAGAGGGTTCAGTTTGGGAGGGGATGGGGACTCTGCCACATCCCCTGCATGGCCACACAGCAGGGACAAGAGCTGCCAGCTCACGAGGTCTCATTTAAACCAGTAAAGGAGTAAAGATGCCTCACTGTGTTGGGGTTTTTTGGGTTTTGGTTTTTGTGTGCACAGTTGAGTGACACTATCAGGTCTAAAATCACTTTCACATAGTTTTGGATTGCATGCACCTTCAGCACATGGAGCCGAAAGATTCCTGGCACCAGCACATGCCCCAGAGGACTGAAATCCTACATTTCCTGCCCCCAAAGGCTTTTCAAGCCCTGGCATACCATGGGCATTGCAGGAGCCAAAACCAGGCTCCATGAGGGGATGGCCAGTTCCCCCACCAGCACAGTGACCATTCGGATGCAAATGGCCACAAAAGGGAAGAAAAACCATCTGCCCCATCCAGCAGAATTTGGTTTAAAAACCAGTGGAACAGGCAATAAGTCACCACTCCCCTTGAAATCACTAATGCCCAGGCTGAGAAATAATGTGAGCAAAACTGCAAAGCAAACGCAGATTTTTGTTTTTAAGCTGTGTGAGCAGCAGTTCTTCAAAATTCAGCTTTTCCCCAGTCTTGTTTTCCTTGTGAAATCTGTCAGTTTGAATCATTTCTCCAGATCAGGAAAGTGCTTTCTGATCCTTCATCCCCAAACCCAACAGCTTTGCTCGTAACGCCTTTAGAAGGAAAGCGAAAATCTTTCTGTTCTCTTACTCCATCCTCAAAGAGGCCAGTTTCATTCCTGATGCTCCAGCATATTTCTGTCTTTTACCACACTTCAAGGCTATTTTTTCCCTGCCAAAATATGCAAGGAAAAGCAACACAAACCCTGCAGCTTTGGGGGAAGGGCCAGCCCTGCAGCTCTTATTATCTTTGGATGGGAAGAAGGAGAGAGACAGAGACGCTGTTAATGCCTTGGATATTTCTAGATCCTCCCACTGTCCCACCAAGAAAAGTCTGAACTATAAAATGCCATCACATGGGGCATTAAAAAACCCACTGTAAGAGCCTAATTTGCTTTATTATCAACATCTGGAGTTTTTTAGATGCACCCAGATTGATGATTATCCTGGTTATACAGCTCACGTGCTGCTCTTCACAACTCAAAGGAGCACTGAACGTTCACCTGGGGGAGTCACCTCTTCCTAAACAAGTCTCTGGTGACAAAAATTCTATGGAAAAGAATGTTTCCCTGCCCCTGGGATGTGATGTGACATCCAGCTGCACATTCAGTCAGGGGAAGAGCGCAATGGGGCAAGACTCAAGGTCTGGGTCACTCCCCTACAGTTCCCAATACAAAGTGTGGAGTTTGTGCACACCATTATTTTGTGGGATTAATCCCATCCCCTCCCTGCCTCAGCACTAACCAGCAAACACAGAATTGCCAAGTGCGTTCTACATCAACTCAAACCACCATGGGTGTGATGATCCATAATTCCGAAATCCACAGTCCAACCACAACGATGCTCTTCTCCCGAAATACCTTAAAAATGGCGGGTGATATTAATTGCTCTGCAGGAAATTTGGACAGAGAGCAAGCAAAGCTTCAAAGATTCGTTGACTTCCCCCAGAACAAGACAAACTTCTTCAAAATCTGTTTTCCATTAGATAAGAAATAGCCCGAAGAGATTCCCATTGTTCTCCTGGTTCTGGGGTTGGTTTCCTAAACTTACATCTCAGCCCAGTGGGTCTGGATGGAACTCAAGGAAGTCCCCAGAAATGCTGGGCTTTGGGAAACTCAGTGTTTATACTTGGAAAGCATCGGTTTATGGGCCTTGCTACTGAGAGGACTTCCCACACGTCCTGTAGGAATGACCCCAGCACAACGCCCCTGCCAGGCTGGGGATGTGGCACCCTGTAAGTCACAGGCTAAGGGATACAGCAACCACATGGGAATGGCAGGAATTGTGACAATGCACACACAGACTGTCTTCAACCTTCCTAACTTCAGCAACGAGTGTCCCAGGAGCACCAACAACAGAGCAGGTCAACAGACTGAGAGATTCAGAAACCAGAATGGTTTGGGTTGGAAGGGACATTAAAGACCAACCTCCTGCCATGGACAGGGACACCTTCCACTGTCCCAGGTTGCTCCAAGCCCTGTCCAACCTGGCCTCCGACTCTTCCAGGCATCCAGGGGCAGCCAAAGCTTCTCTGGGCAACTTGTGCCAAGGCCTGCCCCCTCTCCCAGCCAAGAACTTCTTCCCATTATTCAATCTAACCTGCCTCTGTCAGTGTGAAGCCATTCCCCCTTGTCCTGTCCCTGCAGGCCCTTGTCCAAAGACCCTCTTCAGCTTTCTCAGAGCCCCTTTAGGCACAGGAAGATGCTCTAAGGTTGTCCCAGAGTCTTTTCTTCTCCAGACTGACCAGTACTAATTCTCTGTCTCTCCTCAGTGGAGATGTGTTCCATTCTCTTCATAGCCCTAAAATAGCCCTGAATCCATGCTTCTCACAACCCTGGGCATCCCCACCCATCAGCCCTGTTCAGTAAAACCAAAGAAAAGCTCTTAGGTTTTCATCCACAGCTCCATGAAACAACGGGCATCTGTTCACCGACTCCAGCACGACACAAACCCAGACTTTACAGAGTTTATCCAAAGCAATTCTTTCCAGCTCAGGAAAACTGAGGCTTGCCTGGCTGAAGGACAGGCCATGCCACTGCTGTGCACGTCGGCTGTCCTGCAGCTGCCCTGAGGAGATGGCAAAAATGCTGATTTTTTTTTTTCCCTTTTGATCAGCATCTCACTGTGAAGGTCTCACAGCAAGAGTCTGGCTTGGCCCTGGAGACCAAGCATGGCCAGATAGGAACAGGATTTGCTGTGCCCATTGGTTTGGGAAAGCCCTCCCATGCCTCCACAGATGTTCCTCCAAACACTTCTGCTAATTGAGCGATACCTCCCTGTTTGGATGAACATATGGCTGTGTTTGTAGCACTGCTTTAATCCTTCTTACCAGGTGCCCTAAGGACAGGCTGGACCACGACAGGACCATTACAGGCCTTTTTATGGAAAAAAAATAGGCTTTAGGGTTTATTTTTCTCCCTGCAGTGCCTGACCATCCCTGCAGTGTCTGGTTATGAGCCCTGGAGCCGTGGTCCAGGTGCCTGGCTTGAGGACACAAGTCATCCCCTGCTTTCCTGGGTATCCAGCTGGAAAAGGTCTAGAGAGCTCTAATTAACCAAACTGCTCCTTTGCCTTCACAAAGCCGCTTTTCCCAAGGGCTCCACCGGAGATGAGGGAGGGATGCTGTGCCCTGTGGGGGCAAATGGATGCAGAGCTGTCAGCTCACACAGGTGCCAGTGTAAACCAGCCTCTCCAGTGGCTTTATGGCCAGGACAAAAGGGGAAGTTGGGAACAGAAAAGCCCACCGAGACAGAAGCAGCTCCACCAACCCGCTCAACACACCCGGAAGGGGTTTGCCCAGGGATGCTCCTGAATCCCAGGCTTGCCACAAATCACTCCTCCTTTCCTCAAGGGCACCCAGGTCTCATTATATGTAATCCCAGTTCCTCTCAAAATCACATTTTATCGTATGAAAGAAAAAAACCAACCACCAGAAAAAGAACTCTCCAGGTGAAAAGGGAGCAGGGAGCCCATGTAAGACCCTCCTCCAGAGGGAAACAAGACAACTATGAAGCCACAAACAGTTTAAGTGAGAGGAGAGAACAAGGATAACAAGGCACATATGGGAGGGAAAAGGGGAGCTACGGTTAAATATAAAGAAGAAAAGCAAAAGGCAAGAAAGTGGGACAAAAAAAGAAACCCCACCAGGAACGATGCAGAGCCAGCTTTCAGTGCTCCAGCCCTTGTGTTTTCTGGCCTTATTTATGAAACACAAATAGTCCAGCCTTCTCCGTAAGCAGCCGGATCCAGTGGAATTACATGTCTGAATACTCTCGGTAAACAGACGGAAAGCTGTGGAAACACAGCTCAAGGCAATATGCATTAACAAGGGGGCCTTTATCACTCCACCTGGCAGAGGGAAGCCCGCTGGCCCCAGCTGAGGTTTGTGCCACTGGTGCGTTCCATCGGCTGCGAGCTGGCCGGTCGCTCCAACCAGCAATACCCTTGGCTGCATCCATTTATTTTCCACTCTCATGATGCATATGGGATCCATGGAGACAGGCTGGGAAATGGGATGCTGCTACCCATCACTGTCCCTTCACGGGGCAGGAGAAGGGATGGTGAGAGCAAAACGTGAGGGAACCACCTTCCCCCTCAGTGCTGAGCATCTGCCTTACCTCCGAATAAAATCCCTGACACGTACAGGAGGGATGGGCAAGGACAGGCATGGGAGAGAGGATTTCCTGCCAAAGGAGCACATCACCCACTGGAGAGAGCAGCAGGCAAGAGCTGACCCCATTTCATGGAGCTGATGGAAAATGCTGAAATCAAATCCAGCTCACCCAGAAACCAGGAGCTCAGCTCCGGGAATGAGGGAGAGCAGTTGTCTGGCCAGACTGGAGGATCAGCGTGCTCCTTTCTGGCTGCAGGATCTAAGGATGTGAAAGTATTTTCCAGACCAAAAACATACTCATTTATTTTCAAAGATCTCCTATTAAGGAGAGCCCTGTTCCTACAAGGACAAACTCCTACCTCTGCCGAGAAGCTGCTCCAAGCTTTTTGCAAGGAAACGTCAGTGCAGAGGGGTCTGTGGAGCAATTTCCCCTTCACTCACCAAGGGTGATGCAGGATGAGTGGGAGGGCTCACGCTTTTTGGCCAAGATGGCCACATCCAAGCACCCCCCGAAGCAGAAATCCCAATCCCCATCTCCTCTCCCTCCTTCACCCACATGAAGGATGGCAAAGCCACTGCAGCCTCCTGCTTCCACAGTGCACTCAAAATATGTTATTTGATTCAGTCCCAACAAATTCCTATGCTCAGCTCAGACACCTCAGCTCTTATTTGTTTCCAGCAAGGAGCATTCCAGGCTGTTCTTGACCAAAAAGAAAATAACCCAGAAAATTCAGGTGTAGTTTTATTTATTTTTTCCTGCCCAAAAAAAACTTTCCTTCTATTTAAACCTTGCTGTCTGATGACAGGAGGGGAGTCAGGGCTCTTGTTGAAGAGCTGCAAACCTCTGTGACCACCAGATAGGGAAAAATAGAGTCTTCCAAATGCACATCCTGAGCAGGGACCTGTAGCACATGATCACAGAATCCCAGAATGGTTTGGGCTGGAAGGGATCTTAAAGACCATCCAGTTTCAACACTCTGCCATGGGAAGGGACACCTTCCACTGTCCCAGGTTGCTCCAAGCCCTGTTCAACCTGGCCTTGGACACTTCCAGGGATCCAAGGGCAGCCACAGCTTCTCTGGGCCACCTGTGCCAGGGCCTGCCCACCCTCACAGCCAAGAATTCCTTTGTAACATCTACTCTAAACTTGCCCTGTCAGTTTAAAACCATTGCATGGTTTGGTCCACAATGAGAATTTGGGTACAGAAAGATGGGAAAGATTGGAAGCTGAAGACTGATGATTCTTCCTATATTTACACTCCCAAGGGTACAGACAACTTTCAAAGCCACAATGAAAGGTACCAGCACATTTCCCCGTGCAGGTTAACAGGCACCACCCAAGCGCTGCACAGCACTGTGCCCACACCACACTTTGTGCTTAGGGCAGCGTTTTCTGTCCAAAGACCTCAGCCTGAATCCATTCAGCTTCCCAGCTCCCTTGCCATCATCTTCCTCCTACAGAGGGAAGAGAGGACCAAGCAACAAACATGGGCTAGAGATAAACAATCCCACCAGGAATGTCTTCAGCACAGAACTTACGTGTTTTTAAATTGTTTCTCCCAGATCTGCAGAGAAGTGTGTTTGCAGCAGGGAGCACACAAAAGGTCAAGCAGCAACACAGATGCTGATGCTCTGACTTCACCCCAAGCCTGCCCAGGCAGGAGCTGTGCTTGTGTGCTCTGCAAATCCATGCCAACAGGACTTTTTCAGCCCAAACACAATTAAAGGACACCCTCCCTTCAGTAGACAAGAGAAAGCCAAAATCCTTTGGACAGAGGGAGAACTGCAGCAGCCCCAGGCTCAGCCCCAGCTGTCCACTTCCATCCCACGACCCTGAAGGTCTTGCCTACAACCACAGACCCTTTTGGGCCAGGAGTGGGGATGCACAGCCCATGCCACCATGGCTCCCTTTTCCCTAAACACATCCCTGATGTGATTCAGTGTTTCCACCCTGCAGAAAGCACCTAATGCCTGAGACAAGAGGGGCTGCAGCATTCCCGCTCCCTCTCCGGGATGCAGGACACCACGAACCACTTTCCCTCGAGTCCCTGTGTAGGAGAGAGGAGAAACCCACAGTCAGAAAATCTCCATCCTGAACAAGCAGAGAGATGTAGGACAGCAGAAGGAAGCTGTGCCCAGGCTGGGTGCACAAGGGCCCCCAAAGATGCCAAGGAGATGATTTGGTACCCCAACACAAGCCAGTCATCCTCAGGAGAGCCCAGTCAGAAGGAGAAGGGCTAAGACAGGAGGGAAAACCACTGCACACATTCCCCAGTTTTACAAGCTTTTCCCAACTGCTAAAATTAAAAAACCCTGAGCAAATTTAGCAAAACATGTCAACAAGTTCTGTGTTACAGCCCAGACACACATGTTCTCCTCACTAAGATGTATTTTTAGAAACGTTCTTTTGCAAAACCTGTTGGTGTTGGTGGGCCCTTTGTTTTCCTTTCTAGCTCCAAGTACTCACAAGCATCCTGGAGACTTTAAAAAAAAAAACAAAAGGCCATTTTTAGACTTAAATGCGCGGAGAGGACTCTGAGTGTGTCACCACGTGTCTGAGATAGATGTTAAAGCCTCCAAAACCATATGCTGGAGATTGCTCCAACAAAAGAGACTCCAGTGATAAAGAGAAGCCTTATGTTCAAGTACCCGTTAGCTGTGCAAGATTAGAAATTAGCTTACAATTCAATCCTTATAAAAAGGCTTTAAAAGCACAGGATTTCTCCTTAACATGAAAGCAGTGAACTGATAGCTACTCATTATTGAATTACTCATTCAGATTTAACAGCAGCACAAGCACAAAGCTTTTCATTTTCTGTGTCATCTTGACAAACTGCAGGGCCAAGGGCGAGAGCATCATATCCAGGTTGGCAAACATATCCCGTGGGATTCATGGGAAAGCCCACTCCCAAAATCACAGAATGGTTGGAAAAAACCTCTAAGGAGATCAAGGCCAACCTCTGACTGGTCACCACCTTGTTAAACAGACCAGGGCACTGAGTGCCATGTCCAGTTGTTCCTTGAAAATCTCCAGGGATGAGTCCCACAAGGATCTGGGCTGCCCGGCTGGATATGAGGTCAAGGATTTATTGTCCAGTCAACACAGCATATCCCCAGGGCATGAGACGTTTGATTATGGACAAAACAGGCCACTGTAAAACCAGAAGATGATAAACCAAGGTGTATGTTCTCCATATATTTATCCAAACAGACTCCTGTTTGGACAAGAGGTTGCTGGTGATCTGACCCTCTCAAAAGACAGGATGAAATACAGAAATCCTTCAGGAAGCAGCAGGCATGCAACGAAACATGCACACCTGCATGCAAAGTGCACCTCCACACAAGCAGAACCCCGAAAGATGCCACAAAACCTACCAGGCACCACAAAACTGCCGAGGAGCTGAGCGAGGGACCTCCACCATCAGTGACACGCTGCACTGCTGTGTCCCCACACGCAAGCGGGGCGAGAAACAGCCACATATTAAACAGCTGTGCCAAAACTTGTGCTGATCAAACATAAAGGAGGTGGGTGGACACCTCCATGCCCAAGACTGACATGGCTGGACAAGCCATTCCCTGAAATAGCTCCTTCCCAGCCCCCTCCTCCTCCTGCTCCCAAACCTGGCTTTGGTTTCAGCTGCAGTTGTTCCCTCACTAATTGCTCCTCCTTAAATAGTCTCCTTTCCTCCTCCCTAGGGGAGGGTTTGCCCCACGGGATGACAGTGGGCTGCACAACAAGGAGAGAGCTAAAATAGACTTTCATCGAGATGAACACCCTGCTAGCAGCTGTGTTACAGTGAAATGCAACCACCTGGAGGGTTAACGTAGGCATGCATTAATACAGACGGGAATTTATAAATAGACGGAACATTTCATTTCTGCAGGGTATTCCCCGGAAAGAAGGAAGGTGGGAGGACCCACAAAGTAAGGAATACGCCACCCAGGTAGAACAGCCATGCATATCATGAAGAAATTCCTGGCTGGGAGGGTGGGCAGGCCTGGCACAGGCTGCACAGAAAAGCTATGGATATCCCATCTCTGGAAGTGTCCAAGGCGAGGTTGGACAGGGCTTGGAGCAACCTGAGCTAAGGGAAGGCATCCCTGCCTGTGGCAGGGGGCTGGAACTGGATAGGCTTTAAGATCCCTTCCACCCCAGCCATCACGTCATTCTCCATGTGCAGCATCAACACAAGTGAGGATACAGAAACAGGAAGGAACTAACAATATTCTTGTCACCACCCAATGCATGAAATTAGAGATAATAAAGCAAAGCAAATAAATCTGAGATGCATTTTTGGGGCAGAAACCACTTGAAGTGACTGGAAGGCAGGTGCTTAGATACCCTAAATGAGTGTCACTGCACATATCCAAAGCCTTTCCAAGTGGTATTTGGAGAAGTGGCCACCTGAAAGCCAGTGGTGCAGATTAACCACTAAGCAACATTGCAAAACCTGGTGAATGGGACAGAAAACTGACCTGGATATTGGGATTGCCCTTGGAAAGTCCAACCCTCCCTTTCTATCCATCAGAAGTAACAGCAGTGGCTACTAGCTGCGGAGCAAGCAAGGATCTGTATCTATGAGCGGAGCTAGGAGAGTCAAGCAGTTTGTGCTCAAGTTGTGGTTCACCACCAAAAAAATCCATCTTAGGAAAACCAGAGCGCCAGTGTGGCATCAGATACAGTTATCTCCAGAAGCTGCACCCTTATCTGGTTTCAACACATGGTTCCTCCATAGGATACGCGGTGGCAGGACGTGATACATGGTCAAACCATCTACAGCAATGTGAAGGCATGGCATCTATGAAACACCCATCTTGTGTAAGAGAGCAAACACAGTGGGAAAAGCAGTTGGTGAGATGAGGAAGAAAAGGGGGAAGAAAACCCCACTTCCTTGACAGGATTTATTTTTAAATGATGGTTGCTCAAGCCTGCTTGGGGAATCGGTGTGTCAGGAGGAGTTCCCGTGCAAGAGGACGAACAGTGACTCAGCAGGTAAGAGCTGTCAAAAACACATCCAAAATGGAAGGGATTAAAAAAAAAAAAAAAAATCAGAAGGAAAAGCTATAAATACCCTGAGCAGTTTTGCTTTGTGCTCTGGTTGAATGCCCACGGCTGCAGATGATGCTCTGTGCAGAAAGCGGGCGAACCCCGTCCCCATCCCAAGCATCTGAGGGGAGTTCCCTCCTCCAAAAGCAGGAGACACCGATGTCAGCAGGACCCCTGACCCCAGGAATCGCTCTGGGATCTGTGTCTGGCCCAAAACCAACATGCCAGGGGACCCCATCACCACTGAATTCCAGCCACAATGCTAAAGACAGCCTTGCACCCCAAGGCACATCCCACTCCAGCCTTCACCCCCCCTTACACATCACCCCGGCGAGGACAGCAACAGGATTTTTAATGCACATTCAGACAAAAATACCTCTTTTTTTTTTTAATTTTCAAATAAAAGTCAAAAAGCCCAACCAACATGAAAGACTGTATAAACACTCCTCCTTTCCCCAGCAGAAATTACAAAAATGCCTTTGAATTTGTTTTGGCAAGAAACAGTGTTTTTTATGAAAGAGCTTCATTGAAAAGTCACAATTTGGAACGTATTCATCTATTCTCCATTTTTTAAAAAGTTTTAATTACCACTTTTAGAATATTTTGACATAGTTTATGGTTTGTTAGACTGTGCTGTGTGCTACAAATGCCAAACACACCTTTTTGGAAGCGCCTTATTATTGTATTAATGCAAAATGTGGGGTTTGTGCTGCCTAGACTTGTGTCGGCAATTGAAAAATAATAAATTAATTCCATTTGGAGAAAACTTTGCCATTTATAACCCAGCAATTAAGAACAGATTTAATTTTAGATACTGTTGCATTCTTCAGCTTATTGAGTTACTCAGTACCAACACTGGTACTATCAGTTTATGCTCAGTTCTTTAAAAAGCAGACCCAGGCCAATTTCTCACCCCTTAAATTAGCAGCGATAGACATGAAAAGTTAATGCTGTTTTCCTCTCTCCTGAAAGCTGCAACATATGGATTTTGCAGGGAAATAAAAAAAAAAAAAACCCACAAGCAAATGCTGGGATTTCTACTACAACAGGCCAAATTCTGTCAGCCAGGGGCGCATAAGGAGTTAACAAAAAAACCCAAACCTCAGTGGAATGAGGCAGAGCCGGCTGTGTTTGCAAACCAGAGTGTGCAGACATCAGGAGGGAGAGGAAAGCAGCCCGAATCCTGGCTCTGGAGGGATGCCCACAGCCCCATATCCCTCCCCGAGGCCAGGCAGTCGTGCAGCAGGTAGAGAAAGGAAAATGCTTTTCATTTGGCCGTGGCTCTGGCAGCAGGAAGGTGATGCCCAGGGAGGGCTGGTGCTGGTGGCAGGGCTCCAGCTGGCACCGAGGCAAGGGGAGGTTTTGCTGGCTGCATCCCACACTGGGAAGAGCTGGAGCGATCCAGGGACCAGCACCCACATCCTGGTGCTGATGGGGCAGGCCTGGGGCTCCCCGGGGAGCTGGAAGGCTGGTGGGAAATGGCATGTGTCCTCACCATGTCCCCGAGGGCACACGGCATAGAACACTCACTGTGACAACCAGCAACCTCTACATGTGAAAACAGTGTCTGTGGCCAAGGAAAGGGAAGGTCAAAAGGAGCAGGGCCATGGGAACTCCCCTTTCCCCACCCACGCTCCCAGACACCTCCGGCAGCAGGAGACCACAACGTACGGAAAAAAGGGACACACACAGGTTGTGGCAGCAGTCCAGACTTGGAAAGCAAAATTAACACATGTGGTAAGGGACAAGCAGTGGAACAGTTCTCTAATGATGGCAGTGGAGGGCCCTGGGCATCCCCTGCAGCACTGAGGTGGCACAGTGACAGCTATTTGCTGTTGTCACAGAACACAGGGCAAGCCATGGGATCCCAAGGGTGACAGGACCAAAGCAAGGTGTGTTCTGGCCACAGGAATGCTGTGGGCTTGCTGCAGGAAAAGCAGAATGGGCAGTACACCCACAGCAGTGTGAAAACAGCCCAGTTTGGGGGTTTTTTTGACATCAAGATGATGAAGACAACACTCACCACAGTAACGCTGCAACAAAAAGATTCTGTAAAACAGCAAGGGGATCACCCCCAAAAGCCCAGCACCTGGGGGTCCCAAAGGCTGGGATGGAGTGGCAGGGCTCACACCAACCGACTCAGATCCCTGGAGAAAAGCTCTCAGCATCCTTGGAACTCTGCCACGGGTAAACATGGATGTGTTTTAAACAGAACCATGCAAAGAGGATTTAAAAACCAGCACCCTCAGAGGGGTTTCCCAGACCCTGAAGGATCCAAGGGCATCTTGACCTGTCACAAGCCTGCTTGGGGCACATGTGAAAGCAGACAAAGCTAAATTAAACCTTGGCTTTTACAGGGCTCCCCCTTCTCCTTGTACAAAAAAATGGAAGAAAAATCCCCAAGCACATATTTTCATTTACCAAGATTCCAGCAGCCTCATTTCCTGCTACATCCCTCCCAAAGGCAGGAGTACTGCTGCACTAATTGTGAGTCTATGGAGGAACAGGCTTCCCTCTGCTTTCACACTGGAATTAGTCACGCTCAGCCTGACCTTGCATTATTTTGAAGCTCTTCAACATTAAAAGAAAATTAGAGGGACTTGTTAAATCCTTTAAAAGGTAAAACAACCTTATCGCTCCAAGTTCACGTACCAAAAAAAAATGCCAAACCCAAATGAAAACCGAGCTCTTAAGTCACAACTACTGCTTTAATGTGGTAGGATTTAGTCTTATATTTTAAATTCATTCATTTTTTTGTTCATTGGAACCATCACACCGGCTTTAATGAGCTCTCCCTGTGAAAACTCTCAACTACAAAGGATCACATTTGCTCATGTTCCAGAGCTCCACACACCTCGAAAGGAAATCCTAAAGCATCGCGTGCTCCTTAGTAGCCAGATTACCAGCTTTTAATCCTCTCTGCCAGATGTATTTTTAATCTCTTTGCGTGTAACAAAGCAAATTAGTGTAATTGCATGGGCAAATTGAACCAAAATATGCACATCAGATTTTTTAAAAAAAGAATTTGGTTATGTTTTGAAGACCTGGCAAGCAATGGAGCTGGGGGCTGAATTCAGCTCTGCAGGCACTGGCAGAGGAAGAAGCTGCTGCATGGTGAGTGAGGAGCTTCATCAACCCTTGGCCACAACTCACAGGCTCCCATTCCTCCTCCAGGTCCCCTGCAAAGGATCACGCCAGCCCTTGGATGAGCAATCACAGGATGGTTTGGGTTGGAAGGGACCTGAAAGACCATTTCATTCCACCCACTATCACAGGCAGGGACACCTTCCCCTAGCCCAGGCTGCTCCAAGCCCGGTCCAATCTGGCCTGGAACACTTCCAGGGATCCAGGGGCAGCCACAGCTTCTCTGGGCATCCTCATACTCACAGCAGATGAAGAGCAGGTACAAGCCCAGGCTACTGGGCAACTGCTGGTCCACAGTGAGTTCCTCCTGTCCCCTGCTGCGTGGGAACTGCTCGTCCCTCCAAATTTATACTGGTTTGTCTGTCTCAAGCCACCTTTGCTATCCACCATCAGCAGATGTGACTGCCCTGGTAAATCAGACACTGCCACACTCATACCACAAGCCACCTTCCAGGACCTCCAGAGAGCTGGAAAGGGACTTTGAACAAGGGCATGGAATGACAGGACAAAGAGGAATGGCTTCCCACTGCCAGAGGACAGGGCTAGATGGGTATTGGTGAGAAATTTTTGGCTGTAAGGGTGCTGAGGCACTGGCACAGGTTGCCCAGAGAAGCTGTGGCTGCCCCATATGGCATCTACTCACAGAAGCCACCCTGTTACCAAAACCTCGGCACACCAACCCAGTATAGCCCAGGAAAATGGACTCTGCAGCAGTTCAGTAGGGATGTGGGCTGGGTGTGACCCACCACAGCCTCAGCAGGGAGGAACAGCTCCAACAGCCCCTCAGAGGAACCTCTACAGGAAGAAACATTCTCTGAGGTGGCTCTCAGCATATTCCCTCCCAGGGATGGTACAGAAATGGTCTGGGACAGGAGTGGAGCCACCTGATCCAGGCCACCAGCTGGAAGAGGACAGGTTAAACTCCTGGAAGCTCACAAGTGACTTCTGCACTGCAGAATCTGGTGCTGACCAAAAAGTTGATTTCCAAGATGTGCAAACAGCATCAAACCCATAAATCTGCCAAAATCAGGAGCTTTACACCAGCAAGGAGTCAGATCTCAGGGATCTGTGGGACAGCAGGGCAAGTCCTAAGCCTCTCCAGCGCTGGACTCCCAGTCCCTCCTGTGGCAGGATCCCCAGTGATCACACACCAAGATTACTGCCTGCTCAGGGCAGGGAGGGAAAACACCAACTATTTCCTCTTTAAAAACAGAAAACTACTGGACATCAATGCTGACATCCTGTTTGGCTTCGGGAGGGATTAAAAGAACTCAGGCTTCTTGGTTCCCTAATCCCACACCATACTTCCCTACTACCAACCAGGATTGACTTCTAACAATGCAAAAGCATCTGCCCACATTTTTGCAACTATTCCAGACCCAGCAGAGAGCACCCTCCACTTTCTGTAGGGTTAATCTAAAGAACAGTTGCCAAAATGCTGAGAACACAGTCAAACAATAGCTCCTCTGATGAAATTCCTCCACTCCATAGAGAAACCAGTATCCTCCAGCTGCTGTGGCTTGTCCAGAGAGATCTCCGAGTGTTTACCCGCTCCCATAAATAAAAGGGGGGGAAAAAAAAGACAAACTGAAAGATTCGAGTGCAGCTTTGCAAAAAGATGACTGCAGAGCCCTGCCATGTAACCACAACACACATTTTACTAATGCAACACTAGCCCTGTGTGAAATATAAACCCAGGACACCAGTGGAGGGAGGGCAATGCCGGCCACCTGTCCCGGGGATGGAGACTCGCTATACTTATCAGCACAGAGACCACTTCCAGCAGCTCCATCCCCTTCAATCCTCATTCTCAGTGGAATCTCTGATCAGTCATTTATAAAAGCCGGGAAGCCAGGCTGGACAGCTGAATTACAGCAGCTATTATCCACGTACGCCTGAATACCAGCAGACACCTTTATTTATAAAGGCTCTCTGGCTGACCGGGATTTGACATCGGCTACAAAAAGCACTCAGCATCCAACTGGCTGCTCCAGAAGAATGTGAGGAGAGGTTGGGGAGCACAGGCCGAGCAGACACCTTTACACAGATTCCCTGCTGCTGCCACAACTCTGAATTGAGCAGGTTTAAGTAATTGATTTCCTGAGCATACACATCAAGTTGCACAACTTTTCCTCTTCTATGGATTCAAGTGGGTTGTTTTCCTCCTATCCCTAATTCTAATACATTTATAGTATTTTATGTTTCACCAGGCCTATCCTCTTCCATTTTAGACCTCCTGGGTCTGCACTTTCCAAGCTGCTGCTTCTTGTTTGTTAACCTTTAGGCTCAACCCCACCTGAGAACCATTGGCCCGGACACTCATTCTCCATAAAACCATAAAACAGGTAATACAAGGACAAGAGGATGGGGAGGAAGAAGGTGGTAAGAAAAACCCGTTGGTTTTCTGTAGCTCCAACAGCCTCAGTGGCAACCCCTGCGAACAGAAGGTGACCAAGTGCACAGCAAAAGTGTGAATTCTGTTTTAAATCGACATAATTCCCAGGAGCAGCACGTGCAAACACAGCCTGCAGGGCTCAGCGGGGCCGAGGAAGGCTGTGATTACCTGTGTGCTCACATCACGCTCCTGACTCTCACAATAACCTGAACCAGGAGCTGGCACCTCTGCTGGGGCTCAGAGCTGGGACCCAGCTCCCCATGGGGCTCCAAGGGCTGCCTGAGCCTGCTGGCACAGTTATGGGAAAGAATGGACTTCCTTGCTTGGTTCCTTATTTCTTAAGCAAGGACCATGAATGGCATCCTTCTCTGATTTCCAAAAGCATCCCTGTTCAGCCTGCAGAAGAGAAGGCTCCGGGAACACCTTGGAACGCTTTCTGATGCCTAAAGGGGCTCTGAGAGAGCTGGAGAGGGACTTGGGACAAGGGACGGAGTGACAGGATAAGGGGGAATGGCTTCCCTCTGCCAGAGGGCAGGGTTAGACAGGATATTGGGAAGGAATTCTTCCCTGTAAGGGTGGTGAGGTCCTGGCACAGGTTGCCCAGAGAAGCTGTGGATGCCCCATCCTTGGAAATGTTCAAAGCCAGGTTGGACAGAGCTTGGAGCAACCTGGAATAGTGGGAGGTGGCCATGCCCATGGCAGGGGGCTGGAAATAGATAAGCTTTAAGATTCCTTCCAATCCAAACCATTCTGGGAGTCTGTGATCCTTCTGCTCCCAACACCCTCTCCCCTTGTACCCATCCCTTCCACCACAGCCAAACCTACAGCACCAGATGCACCAGCACAGGACTGAGGCCAGCATATTTCCAGCTAAAATTCCCTACAGATGATGAAAAATCTGGAGGCTGAGAGAAACAGGAGCAGCCAAGTGACCTCGGGCATCCCTCACAGCACAACCTGAACCTCTGGGGAGGTTACCCAGGTACCCCTCAGGGGATGCCCACAGGGCCACCCTGGAGCCCCCAGCAGCAGCATCAGGAAGGAGCTGTGTCCGTGTGCTGACGAGTAAGTTGTTATGGTTACTGAAGCATTTGTTGGGCTTTTTTTCCCTCCTCTTCTAAAAAGAATTCTTATCAGTTTAACATAATACCACCAGTCAATAACAATTCTTATCTTAAAAGGTCACTCAGGTAGTTATAACTCAACATTTCATCTATGTTTGCATTATCTGGAGGGAAACAGCCTGGAGACTATGCATTTTTTTTTAATAATCCACTTCTTTGGAACTGTAAGATGTGAAAAATAAAAAAAACCTACCCAGAACCAAGCTGACCCCACGGCAATTTGAGCACACCAGGGAACAGACAAAAAAAAGGCAGAAAAATCACACTGATGTCTGCTGCAGGAGAATCAGGAGGTATATCCCAACAGGAAAACTCTGAAAAGCAGGGAAATGCATGGATGCAGACCACAGCTGCTGCAGAAACCCCATGTTCTGCTTGCAAATGTCAGCTCAGCCACAAAAGTTGTGGGTTCCTTCCTTCACATTTCTCTCCCCATCTTCTTCCTTCAATTTCCCATTGCAGGTAGAGGACACAGAGAAGGGGACAACAGGAAAAAAACCCAATGACCAGAACTACCTGTGATGTTCAGGATTAAAAACACAGAAAACAAGAAAAAAATGCTATGAAATGAAAAGTGGGGTTTAAAATTCTTCCAGCTAAACCAGGTCAAACCTGGTTTTAACCGCCCGCTCAATTTCTTATTCTAACTATTAAAACTCCAAACACAGCATGTGCCCATTCCCCATCAGGCAAGAAACAGGAGAACTAACTGGTTAAAGGGAATGCAGGTTTGCGGATTGTCAGAAATGAGTTTTATCGAAAGAAAAAAAAGAGCAATCTGGAATTAATTACTTGTGAGGATCAGTAACAGAAAAGCAGCTTTTTAAAGCTCGTACTCTGGGGCTGCCTCACTCAAGAGCAGGGCAGAGCTGCTGAATCCTGCAGATGACAGTCACAATATTAACATTATCTTAAGTTAAATAACATCTTCAGTCATGATAGCTCAACCAGTTGGGCCACATCCAGCTCCTGCAAATAACAGGGAAGGCTCGCAGGGGTTGTGGGAGAAGCTGGCTCAGTCCTTGGTGCAGCAGAGCCATTGGTCCCATCCATCCATGTGCTCCACCAGGGACACAGGCGAGAGCAGGAAGCCTCAGATGAGGTGCTGTACCACACATCTGCACAGAGCCCACCAGAAAAAAAACTTGCTAAAATTCAGGCGCCATCACTGAAATTGCTGATACAGCCATGCCATGGAGTCACCACATGCAAACACTCAAAGAGAACCACACACTATGAGACAGCCATTGGACAGGTGAGCCTGTGCTGATAAACCCTTGGCTTACACCTCCTCTTCTCTTATCCAGGTGTTTGCTTCCTGCATGGAAAGACCAGTAGAAGAGAGAAGCCAAGGTAGCTGCCAGGTACAAAGGAAACTGGGTTTCTGCCTCCAGAGCTGGTTCCCTCACCCTGACCGGGCCCATTTTCTGCTCATTACCCAGAACCAGAGTTGCATGGCAGCCACACTTAGAGGAGAGACCATCCCAAGCCCTCTGCTCCGTGAGAGAAAATTCAGCTTGCAATTCCCCTGTGCCAGAAACACAACTCCCTCTGCCTGCAAAAACCCTCACGAAGAAGGGCCAGCAACACCTTCTCTGACAGAGAAACAATCCCAATCTCGTTTAGATGAGATCCTGCCCTTCCACTTAATGCATCTGCTGCGGAAGAGGAAGTTGGGAACGGATCTGCTCTCTCCAACCTCAGCCCTATTTGTGATTACTGGGCCAAAATGGAAAGCCACCGGCTTGGCCATCTGCCATTGCCAAATTCATGGGCAGTGGTGACCTCTGCAAATCTCCTTCTTAGGACCAGAGCACCCCAGAGATAAACATATTGTTTTTTAAGGAAAAAGGGACAAGCATACAAGCCTGTGGATCCCTTGCACCAGACCTGCAGCCTCTGTTAGATCCCTCAGCAGCTCTTGCGTAACTAAGAGTTAGTAAAAAAGCAATGGTCTTGTTTATTCAGTGAAAATAGAAAATACAAAGGGCACATGCATGCTCAGAGGTGGATGCACGCACACAATTCATGGGAGGGTTCATCCCACCACCCATACAGGAGCTTTTCCCCCTCTGATGAACCCAAACCAAGGAGCTCTGACCCCAAGGTTTGGATGCAGTGCCAGTGCAAGGGGTGCCCTTTCTGCCAGCACTTATCTGTGGTAACACTAGACACAAGCACGATGCTGGAGCGCTAAAGCATTGACGGGTGCGCCTTAAAATAAAGCCAGTGTTCACACCAATTACTATTTCAGTTACACCGACTGCCAACATAACTCCCAGCTCGGTAAAAAGCAGCTTACACAGGCCACAAATTAAATAATGCAGGTTTTGGGATGAAACATGAGAAAAGTAAAGGACAAAGCTTGAGAAATTGTAGGGAGATGGAAATCACACCGTGATCCACAGAAAAACCTTCATGAACTCCTTCAGGGAAACAGCAAGAAAACTTGGCTGACTGGAGCATCAACTGCTTTAAAAGCAACTGGCTCAAATGGAAATGTAAAAGATAAATGGTGTGCCGGGCACACAGGGTTGCTCAGATGCTGAGGTCTGACATGCCAAGGGATGCAACTGTGCAGAGGATCATCCACCGGCAACGGCCCAGGCTAGGAGTGGAGCGCTTTCCCCACTCATCCATTTAATCTCATTTGCAGATAAGTGTATTCACAAACTAGATTATTTTAATTGATGGCTCTACAGCTGGTTCCTATTCAGCTCTCAAGCTAAAGCTGTCCTCAACCTCTCTCATCATGGGTTGAGGACAGTGATGCTCTCAGTGGTTCCTCCCCTTCACCAGCAGCTTCCCTGCACCCACTGTGGTGGGAGCAGAACTTAATATCCACTGCTTTTCCAAGCACAAATACGAGATACCTGCACAGAAGGGTAGCACTTGGATAGGAACCAAGGGAGGGCAAGCTGATCCAGGCAAAGAATTCCAGCTCAGGTCTGTGATGATGCATGAAATGCTTCTCTGCATCTTTCACATGCACTTCAGCAGTGGAATTTTTCCCAGCTGAAGTCAGTAGGGAAATTAACCCTGACAACAGGCCTCTCGCTGAGCCATGAATTATCTGACAAAATGGTTAAAAGGACATAGCAAAATATGGAAAAGTCTCTTTGGCAGAAAGCAGCCCATCCGTGGGCAACCCTCTTGCACCACATGATGCCCCAGGCAGCAAACTAGGCCGCTCCCCATCATCAACTTTTTCCTTCCCATTTTAAGCATTACTACCTAAAAATGTTCCCCAGGCAAGCTCTGCCACCCCCCACCCAAACAACCTGGCCCTCATTAGCCCTGCCCAAGGAGGAGACCTTGCCATTTGTACTGTTGGTGCTTTGGGAGTGAGCCACAGGGAGCACCTCCCTCCTCCTCTGAGTGCGAGGGACGCGTGCCAGGAGCCAAGAGGGAAGGAGTTTTTAGGCAAACAGGAGAAAATACAGAAGAGTGAAGTGCAAGCCCATAAGAGTCTCCTCTAGGTCAAAGCATCAGGGTGAGGGAGACAGCAAAGGGGAGCCTTCCTCATACCATGCCACAGACCTACTTCTAGTCAGCAGCAGCACAAGCCACTTGGCCTGTGGTGCTTCCCAGAGCCACCCTGAAAAGTATCCTTAAAAATATCTTTGAATTGCAAGAGCATACTGGGTGTGCAGGCTGGCTCTAAGCCCCTGGTTAACACTGCTCTGTACCCTCCCCCTGCTGTTCTCCTAAAAGCCCAGCACAGATAGGTTTTAGCCCTTGAGTTTGCAAACAAAACCTGGCAGGAGCTCAGGCACCCGCACACAGATTAAAAGAAACCAGCGTCCAACAGCTCAGCAGATCTGAGGTTTGCCTAGGCTGCCCACAGAAGCTGTGGATGCCCCATCCCTGAAGTGTACAAGGTCACGTTGGATGTGGCTTGGAGCAATCTGGGCTAGCGGAAGGTGTCCTTGTCCATGGCAGGGAGTGGAACTAAATCAGTTTTAAGGTCCCTTCCAAACCAAACCATTCTGAGATTCTATGATCTCTCCATTTAGGTGTCACAGCTCCTGTTTTTTAGGCAAGCACAGCTGGCAGGGCTGCTCACACCCCTCTCCAAACAGAGGTGGTGTGTGGAAGGACCACACAATGTCCATGTCCAGCATTGCACTCCGAACTTCCTTTCACTCCCACTGAGCACAGGCTTAGCTCCTTGCCCCATCCTGCTCCTGGGACACCTCCTTGGCTCCTCCAGATGCTCTGTGAGACACCCAGCAATGCCTTCACACAGCCCAAGGGCACTTAAACCAGAGCTCAGCATTACAATGCAACCATAAGCCAAGGAAAAAACCAACCAAACAAAACAAAAGAAATTGGACACTGGGACGATTTTCCATCAGTGAGGGGTCACTGGGGGCAAACTGCAAAATTTGCAAGGTGGGAGGGTAGCAGTTTCTTCATGGGCTAGGAGACTGTCTGCACCCAGGTTGGCAACAATAGCCCTAGGGCTGGAGCCACAGGCACCTAAGGGTATAAGAAGAAAGGTCTGCAGGAACATGTAATACCTTTTAATAGACCAGCTGGTACAGTTGGGGAAAAAAAACCCCACAACCACACAAGCCTTCCTTTGAGCTGGTGCACCTTCGTGCCTGGCCATTTTTTCCAGCTGCATCACTTGGTCTATTAAAAGACATTACAGCTCCCTGCAACCCTTGTCCCTTCCTCTGGCCAGTCCTTCCCAGGATGAGGAATCTGGGTCATTCCGATGCTCCCATTGTGATACCTGACAGCCCGCCACAACGAAAGAAAGATTTTGGCCCTAACACGTGGAGCAGTTACTGTCCTGTGCACAGGGCAAGGGAAGTTTGTTGTCCTTTAAAGCCAGAAGCTTAAAACTGCTGCTGCTTCCATCGGTGCAGAGGGGTGTTTGGGTACCTGGAGTACCCACAGGAGCCTTTGGGCATCCCTGTTGACCAGCAGGAGTGAGGAAGCCAGGGTGGGTGAGATGGGACATGGGACTACTTTGGGAAAAAAAAAGTCACATCTCTGGCCATAGAGAGGGGATACCTGAGTAAATGAAAGCAGCAACACATTCTGCACTCCCTGCCCAAAGCCTGTGGACTACTCCTCATGGATACAGCCTTCCCTGTCTGCTCACCAGGTCTGCACCCCATACCAAGCACCTCAGGAGGAGCACAGGTCCCGTTCCCACAAGGCACAGAATGCTCCTGGCCTGACCTTTACTGGCGGCTCCGAGGAGGTCGCCGCGTCCTGACAGCTCCGAGCAGCTGGGGCTGAAGCTGCCCAGCAAGGCCAGGCTGGAAGGAAGGAAGGAAGTTATAGCAGGTTTTTAAATAGTGCTGTGCAATACCTGAAACTTCTATTTCTGTGCATGGATAATATGGTTTCCATATTCTCCTCCATGCCCGGCAGGCCAAGCCATTCACGCTCAAACTGAATGGGCAACAACCCACATTCTTCACCAGTCAAACCATAAAGCTTGGCGAGGCCTCCACGTAGGACAGCCCCAACCTGCACACTTCACCAGTGAAGACAAGTATCATTTCCTTCCATGTTTGCCTCCCACTTCTATTTTTCCTTTACGACCAAGCAATGCCTTTAAATGCACTAGATGGCAGGTGGTCCCACAGCCGCCTGCGCAGCCCCCACACCAGTGTGCTCCCAGGCACCAGTGCAGCTTTCTGCAGGACATCTCCACCTGAAGTGGGTGACATGGTTATGCCTAGCCCTCCACGTCTGAGCAGGTATCCAAAGAGCCAGGGAAGCAGGAGGCTCCTCAGGGCTTCCTGAGGGTTGTATGCAGCAGAGCCACACTGGGCTTGCAGTCCTAACAAGGAGGGCTTGGCTGGGATTATGAAAACACCCTCCACTTGCAAAATAACCAAGACAGAACTCCTTCAAACTAAATACACTCACTTCTCCATGGCATTTAACTAGTTAAAGAGAGTTATTTTTCTTCCTTGAGGTTTTCCCACCTCATCTGCCACATTGCAGGCCTCTCATCTGGAGTCTACCAGGCAAGAAACAAGCTGGACACCTTCACTGAGAGGGGTTTTCCTCCATGCCTGGTCCACACACCTGAAACCTCATGAGCCCCAGTCACACCAGTCAGTGAGGGTTTCAAAGCTCTGGTCGCTCTTTGGGACCCCTCTGGATCAACACTGTTGGTGATGATATTGCCAAGCATGGTGTTCATCCCCTATGGAGCACAGCAGGGCTACCATCTCCTCCTAATGACTATAAACTAGGGGTAACATTCCAGCTTTCCCACGTCCTCACGGGGTTGGGACAAGCAACAGGTCCTGTACATACAAAATAACTCACTACTGACAAGCACCTAGCATGATTCCAACACTTGCTCCAGCACATTAGCCCAGGATGTTACAATCAGCCTGACATTGCTGAAGTCATGACATCCCTTCCCAGACAGCAGATTTCACCCGTGCCCTCCAAGGGGGAACATCCCACACCTTACAGTCAGTTCCTGTGCAACCTCATCACCCCACAGTCCCCTGTACACTAGCACCACCACATTCCCAACATACACAGGGATACTGAGGAGGCATCTACAAGCAGGGAGCCACCATTTCCAAGCCAGCAAACACCAGGAAAACACATGAGGAGCCACCTCAGGCTCCAGCCTGGGAGGGAATCGAGCCCAAAATTATTTATGCAAACACCAGGATTCAAAGAGTAACGAGTAACACAAGATTCGATGATGATGATGCTGCTCAGGACTTGGTGTGATTCCATTGCCAGGCAAGTGACAAGTGCCAGACTGCAAAACGGGCAGGGAACAGGAGCAATTTAAGGAATACAGGTGGTTTCATGAAAAAGGCAGTGCTAACACTTGAGACTGAAAACTATTTCCTAACAGATCTTGGTTGCAAATCTCCACTGCAACAGGACTGCCTGGAAAAGGGTATGTCCTGTTCCGCAGGATGCATGGGTACGTCCACCCCACTGGAAATCTTACAGAGGGGTGTTTGGTGAGGAAGAGGAACTCTACAGATCTAGGTTTTGGTATCGGAGCTAGAAATGCCCTGGAGGAAGAGCTCATTTTTGGAAGGCACATCAGGAAGAGTGGAGGCAGCTCCACCAACACACTAAGGGACAGGCAGGAGGCTGGATGCCAAGCTCCGTGCGCAGGAGAAATCCTCGCGCCAAGCAAGGTCAACGGGATTATAGGGGCAGGTAGGGACTGCTTGCACGAGCGGAGATGGGAACAACCCAACCCCTGGTCTGCACCTTGGCTTACCCCGAGTAAATGCCACCACACAGGCGGCCATATGCGACTCTGCGTCTGCGAAGACTTCAAAACCCTGTTTTCCTTCATAATTTGCCTTTCCTGGTGTCAGGATGCAAGTCACCCTGCTCCAATTCCCTGACCAGCCGAGGGGACTGGGCTACCACCAAAACCACAATATGAATGAAAAACTGCAATGCTGATAAAAACATAAAACTAGAAGTATATTGCTCACACCGACTCGCAGAGGGAATTGCAGCAAGGCTGTGCTAAGGCCGGCACGGGAGGCTGCAAATTCATCCCATAGCAGCCGACTTTTGAAGAGCGTGTTCCCTCGGGGGGCCCCCCCGGGGCCTCCCCACCCAAAGGGATGGATGAGGTTCATCCCTTCAGCTGTTTATAAAAGCACCAGTACTGCGCGGCAGCATTCCTCCCCCTCATTCCTACAAGCTATATAAGGGAAGGGCCAATTCCAGCCCGGCTCCCCCGTAGCCAGCCCCGATCCCTTTGCGCCGGAGCAGCCCCGGGCTTGGTTTCCTGCAGAAGGACTTAAATCCGTCCTCGGTGGAACACGGCGCTGCGCTGGCCCTTGTCATCAAATGGCAGCAGAGGCAGCTGCCAAATCCTGCCGGCTCGGTGCTCTAATAGGGAACAGCTGGAGAAGGACCCTGCATTCCTCCCGCCCCGTCCACACCGGGGGCTCTGTTCGGGATCCGGCCGCAGGATTTCCACCCATCATGGAACGCAGCCGCTCCCTCGGCACCGCTTCGCCCTGCACAGCCCCAAACCCGATTCCCCCCCGGGATTTCAAACCAAAGGGATGCTTTACACCAGCGGGGGGGGGTTGCTCTGCTTTTTTTGGGTTGGGTTTTTTTCCTTTTGATTCGGGATTTTTGGGGTTTTTTTGGAGGGGTTGGAGAAACAGCTACGCAACTAAAAGGCATTTTGCCTTCCCTGCTCGCCCTCTGTATTACAGAAACTCTGCTTTAAGCGACTTGCATCCCTGCGCACATCCCCACATCAGAACACACACATCCGTAACACAAACCCCAATAAATAAATAGGGGAACACACGGCCCGATTTGCACGGCGCTTGTGCCCTTCCCATCCCGCTCCAACTCCCCTTACTTCGGTGGAGTTGAACAACTCGCAATGGTGAATAAATATAAGCAAAATACACTTTTCGTAGCCGCACACATTTTCTACCCTGCACTCTCAGTAACATAAAACAGTCCACTCCTATTTTCTTAGAGCTCCGCTGAAACACAAGAGGGTATTCAGAGCTGCAGGGCGAAAAAAATGCGTCCAAACAGGATCTGAATGATGAAATAGGAATTGCCACATTTAAAAAAAAAATAGTAAAAAAAATACAGGATAACCCAGTTACCCAGACCTTTATACAACAACAGTTCGTCTGAGGTAGCGATGGGCTGCCTCTGCGTGTTGCAGAGAGCAAATCAAGCCACGTTGTCCAAAAGAAGCCTAGAAAATCCAGACTCTACGTGACCTGACTTACTTATTTCACAGGAAACTGCATGGAAGAGGGAAGGGGGGGG
>VWZG01003376.1:18144-64575 GCA_013396735.1 Grallaria varia | reverse complement strand
TATTAATATATTAATATATAATAAATAATGCATTCCCTTTCTCTGCTTCTTTGAGTAACTTTCTTTAACTTGAAATGGGCAAGTGGGAAAGTTCTGTTGGTTGGAGCTCTGCTGATATATTCAGAGGGAAAAATACATAAGCTGGCAAAGAGAGGAAGAATTCTCTATAAAAATGTAGTTGTATGCTTGGTTTTATATATTCACGTAAAGGAAAAACACACAGGTTTTATTCAATCCTTATGAGCACTGGAAAAAGATGATTTCTTGGCTAATTATGTATTTGTGTACAGTGGGCAGATACAGTCAGATTGTCATCAGTGTAAGTTTAGAACATTTTCAGACATGTCAAAAAGACACCCAGTAATTCCCCTTACTTTCAGACAAATCCAAACTGCTTAGCCTTGAACCTTACAGGGCAAAATGTAGCTCTCCATCTCCTTGCAGGTTTTATTTCAATAGTTTTCTAGTATGTGTATTAAAACCTGAGAATGATAAACAGATGGACAAGAGGGGAGGCTTTACGCCAAGGAAGAGAAGACTTGGTCCAAATATAGAGGGCTTTGGTTTGGTTGATTTCTTCATTTTAAGAGCATACAATAGAAAACCCACATTCTCTTTGATGGCGGGAGTTATTGTGATACATTTTTTGCATAAGAAAAGTATTCTTCGAATGGTATCTTTAGTGGATTTGATACAATGTCTGTGGGGAGGTTAAAGGGCTCGTAACTGAGGTATGGAAAGTAGATCTTTGTATGCCAGCTTTTGTTTCCTTGGAGAACAGACATATTTTGGATAACATAGGGAAAATTCCATCTCCTTTATGTGTAAGCTTACTTTCAGAAAACTGAGATACAGCTTAAACTGTATTGATTGAAGTGTGTGCTATATTTTACAAAACATGGCTAGTAATTTTTAAAAATGATTACATAGTGAGGGGCTATTTTTTTCCAATTACAGTATTTATTTAGTCTTAACTTCCATGGCTTCTAGAGGTGTAGATTAATCAGTGCCAGGGAATGTTCTCAGGCCTGAAACTCGACCATCCAGCCCATTAAATTGTTAGAACTGTGCCAGTGATGGCTTTGGCCTGGGCAAACTATCACTCGTCCAAAGTAATTTCTGGGCATGGTTTGTAAATTAGCATGGGCCAAGAACCATTCCCAGTAAGTTATTTGGACATTGCCATTTACACTCCAAGAGACTTTGGGAGTAAGGATGTGGGCTTCACCATGCCAGCTGGCCTGGGGAACACAGAACTGTCCTGGGCACATGTAAAAGACAAATATAAATAAAACTGAGGAGTCCAAAACCAGACCAATGTTTTTAGTGGCTCATTAGCTTGAAGTTTTTAATTTTCTGTTTTCTTCCCACAACATTTTTGTAGGTCCTTTTCATTTACACCATAGCTAGCAATGAATAGGAGAGGTATAACTGCCAAGATTTTTCAGGTTTAATCCTAAAAGCAAACTGAAACATCACCCTTCAGTGCCACCTTAGCCTTGTGCCCACAGCTGGGTCTTCTGCAGGTTATAATTCCCTTCAAGATCAGGCTCTCTGCTACCTTTCTGAAAGCAGGCATGTAAATGTGAACAAATAGAAGTTACTAGAAACTCACTTAAATGCTTTTCTGGAGGGTGAGATGGAGCGTAGTGTGTCTGGACCACACTGACTATCTGAGAGCACATGGCACATGGGAGCATACAAACCTGAGAGCTTTCAGACCAAAGGTAAAAGAATCTCATAAAAGAAGGTGCCAACATATTAGGAGCCTGGGAAAGCAGGCAGAATGGATCACTGTCTGGGGACAGCTGGTTGGATCCTACCCTGTACAAATAATGAGAGGAAATGCTACAAATCTTTTGTAATTCCTGTCTCTCTCCACCCAAGGGCTCTTTCTCAGACTTTTTTAACAACATTCTCAGTGAGTTGGGTGTCTCCTGAGGAAGACTGCTAGGAGATCCCAGGGATTTACAGGAATGATTAATTCAAACAGATTTGTGCTTTCATTCATAAACAAATGAAAAATGTCCATTTTAAAAAATGTTGTGAACAGTTTCTATATTGGCTGTGACATGAACAGTATTAAGGAGCTTCTGAGTCTAAGGTCATCAATACTGTAGTGAGGGGGGATCAGCTTTAACGAACAAAGCATTTTTTATTTCTGTTTGCTCCCCAGGCTTGCAACTTCCACACAAAGCACATGATCATACCTTCTGGAATCAGAAACAACGGTGGATTTTTTTGACAAGTGTTTTGGGCTTTTATTCATTGGCAGCTAAACCTGCAATTCAGTTTTCAGTTTGCAATTTCCAGAGCAGAAATGGCTTTCAGAAAAAAAAAATTGTCTTGCAGAATTTCATAATTATAAGAAAAGAGCAGAAATAATACCCTATGAACTCTCCAAGTCCGTATTTCCAAATATTGAACCCACATCAACTGTTTGAAAACAAACTAATTAAAATAACCATTTGAAACTGGCTAGTTTTCTACAGACCTGTATCTTCTCTTGTGGTGTTAGGGAATCTTTAACCTCCTGGCAGACCAAAAGAAGGCCTTACCCACAATTCATAAGATGTTAACTTTTTCTACACAGTTTACATATAGTTGTGAAAATACTACTCCTCATATACACCACTGACATTTATTTCTGTAAGTAACAGCATTACTTTCACAACCTCTGTATCTCAGACAGTAGCTGGGAAGAGATGGGGCATTACTTGCTGCACTGCAGAATTCTCTGGGCAGGACAGAGCAGGTGCTCCCACAGGAAAATGTGCCTCCTTGGACAGGCCAGTGCCTCGGGGCTGCCCACCACCAAGGGGCTCAGTGTCTGGGACTGCTCTTAAGGGAGCAAGATGAACTTGATCGTCTTAGAGGTCTTTTCCAACCTAAATGATTCTTATCATGCCATGGTAATTCCTACCTGCTTCACATTTTGACCATGCATCAAGATAGTCTTTTCTAGAATTATTAACAACTTTTATCTCATAGTCACCAAGCTCATAATCAGCTTTTGAATCCAAATGTATCAGTTCAGTTTTACTTCATCGAGTGGGCCTCCAAGTCTTTCCATTTTGGAATTTCAGCAGTTTTCCTCTACTGTGATACTAGTGCTTGTTTCCTACTTGTTCTTCTGTGATTTTTCCTCTTGATAGCATCACCTTGACTAACAACATAGAAAGTCCTGGGCTGTTAGGGTGTGCATAGTGCATGTTGGCGGGGATTTGGAAGGGTGAGTGCTAAAAAAAAAAGAGAGCAAGCCATTCCTGGACTCCCACAGTTCTATGTCTGTGCAGCAGCCTAGACTTGAGGTTATGCTACTGCCAAGGCCTGCAATGGACTGAAACAATCAGGAACAGAATGCGTTCAATTTTATTTGCCTTTTTTTTTTTTTTCCCAAATATTCAGCCAATAATTAGCAAACTATATTAAGAAACTATAAGCCCTCAAATTAGGTTTTCACATGTCCATTTGACCTAAGCTGCAGACATGGCTAGTGTGAGTTGATTCAAATTCTACATGTACTGCCCCTGCCTTAAGAGTCGGGGGTTCCCAAGTGTACAGTTGAACAAACTCTTCAAAGCCGTGCAGAGTGAGACAGAGAGACAGGATAGTTCTGTCCATGCCATACTCCTGCTGTAACTACATTAGTGATCCCCTGGTGCAAACAATACATTCTCAGTGTTGTTTAAACAGAGGCAGTCGTGACAGTATCTTGTTAGATGCTTTGGGTGAGGTCATGCCATGACAGCAATGCTGAGAGTTTCACTCTAAACTGCAGCCAGCACTTGCCCTTTCTTGTGCTTCTACATCTGCCTTGCATGAGTTCAAGAGCTAATCTTCTTCCAGAAATGCTGTGCTCCAGCCTAGAGACCCTGTCTGTCTCGTCTGCTGTGCTGAAATAACCCAACTTCAGTGCCGAAAATAAGAACAGCAGCTGGTGGGGCTTAAAAACTTTACTCTCATAACCCAAATTTAATTCACGTTGTGCTTTCCAGGAGCTGTTTTTAGGGTTTCTATGCAATTTGAAAAACTAAATCCTACAGAATCCTCTTCTTTTAATGCTTGTGAGCAGCAGGTATTCATTTCAGGTCTTTCAAATCAGTAAATACTCAGAGTACCTGTATACTGTCATAGCTGAAGAACAAGCATACATGGATCTGTCTCACTTTGTATTTCCATACTGATTTTTATTTTATGTAAATATTTTTTAGTGATAGCCTCAGTCTCACTCTTCTTGATTTCAGTGAGGTCTGTGGTCTGGTAGCACTGCTACAGTCAAATGAAAAGCCTCCAGATGCCTTATTGCTAGACAACCTGCACAAACAGGTCACTTCTTGATGAGGACTGACAGGTCTGTTCTCAGATGGATACAGATCTACTAGGAGAGGTTAAGTCCTCTTCTTTCAGTTACTTTTGGCCACACTCTCCATGGCATTAAGGTGGGAGGCAAGACTCACCAGCCTTCACAAGCAGATGGAGTGCAGTGGAACAAGCAAAAGAAATGGGAGCTGACTCCCCTGCACATCCCCAAGGAGGGTCAGCAGCTCCAGTGCCTTTAGCTGACTCAGCCACAGGTGGTGTCAGGAAGAAAAGAGGTGTGTGCAGAGCTGCTGAGTGACACTGTACCTGAAGTGCTGCAAACCTGTATGGCATCAGATGCAGCTGCCCTGGCTGTACTGGGATGAGGGGACACACAAAGCTCCAGGGAGGAAGCCTACTCCTGCTTTAATACCCCAGACCTCTGGCAAATCCTAGCCTGGCACTGCAATAAGCCTGCTTTTCTTTGGTCATGTCTCTCAGGATGAGGCTGTAGACCTTCCCATGATACCTGCAACAGCTATTTTGTGTAGTTAAAAACTTAGATTTACCACTGACTTTTACCCAAGTTTCTAATGATGCAATTAGCTGACATTATTCAAGGCTGTAATTTTAGTTATTGCTGGATGCAGTTAGATATTTAATTGCTTATTGCAGTTGATTACTTACATTGATTACATTACTTTGATTATAGGGTTTGTTATATGAACTGATTGCTGTGTCTTGATTATAATGATGTTGTGCCATGTGAGTAATTAACGTTTCCACAAGAATGCAAGGAATGTTTATTCTGTTTCTGGTAATGTAACTCAAATACATGAAAAACTCCTCCATCTCCTCCCTTTTTCCTTAATGCTATCATGATATGTAAGAAATGTATAAATCTCTATTACTGCAACAGATGTCATTTTGCAAGACACCAGCCTCTAGACATCTGAAATACTGGATATCTTGCTGATTGAAATGTAGGAGGGTTTCCTTTTATAATTCTCTTTTGGATTTGTTTTACATTAAAGAGAAGGAAAAGAGGTTGCACCTGGTTGAGCAATATCTATATATTGAATATCTACATCTACAAATAAAATGCTGGATGCTTAATTAATACTGCAGTGTTGATTTAAATTTTTGGGGCATGGCACAAAAAATTCCTATTATAATTTAAGTAATGTAATAACACCTTTATGTATGAAATTTTTATGTTAGGTATTGCATAGAAAACGGACAGAAAACAGAAAATGCCCAGCAATTTGCCATCAAAGCTTCCTATCATCTTTGTAAAGGAAGAATCCCACTAACACACATGACATCACCCTGGAGGCCAGGCTGACAGGGATCATCCAAATGGAAGGGACTGCAGGACTAGGCCCAAAATATAAGAGAGTAAAAGGTCCATGAGAGAGGCCTCAGGAGGAATGGAAGGACATGAGTTATAAAACTGAGATAGTCTAAACAACTAATGAAATGGTTCATGCATACCCTGGCTGCTCAGGTCCAATCAACCTTTCCCCATCTCCACTGGCTTGTCATTTTGAAGCTCACGTGCATTTCAGAAGATCAGAGATGTTCAATATATGGTGTTCAGTGCTCCAGAGGCAAAAATGCCACTGGATATACTGGTGGCTGGGAATGTGGAGAGAACTACACTGAGGCATACACACAAGAAAATTCTAGGCAGATTAGGTTAAAAAAAAATCTCCTAACTATGTTACCTTCTTGGAATTTATCATAAAAGACTGAAATATATTACAAGTGTGGAATTCCACAATCTATCAATGCTGATGTAACACATTTTAATAAGCTCTTAATAGGGCCATAAATAATCATCAATCAAAACTTTGTGGAATCCTGGGAACATACTTTCCATGGACATTATATGCAACTAAATAATCATTCACCCACAGAGAGAGAAATTCCTGCTACAAGATATTATCATTCCTAATAGTCATTGTTTCTTCTTAAAAATGAAGCAAATAAAAAAATTTTGCTAGGGCCAATTGAAGCATACTTAAACAACACCTTTTCCTTTTTCTTTTATTACTCCACTAGTTTCTGCACTGGGCAACTCAAAACACTGTTTTTCCTTTGACAAACGACAAAAAAAATCACCAAGTATTTTTGCTCTCATCTGGAGTCTGCAGGTGGTTACCTCCTCTCCCTCTATGTATCTGTGTTGAAGCTTTGATTTTTTTTTTTCACAGAACAGAAACACCTGTTGTTAGTCTAGAAACATTTCTGAGAATAGGAAACAATAAAGGAAATTATCTTCTGCTGGCAGCTCATCAGAGGGAAGTTGGTTATGCTTTTCAGAGCAGACTGCAAGCCCCTTGCCCCAGTCACCCACCTTTCTTAGGATTAAAGTGTAATTAACTTGCTTTTTATGCTGTGCATAAATTGCATCATGCTTTGTAAAGTAACAAAATAAAGACAGAAGTAAAGATGGAAGTAGACAGTAAATCTCCCCTGATCCAAGCTGCTATTCCACATTGGTAAACAAATTCCACCATACCTGCCCCCCACATGATTTTTGGATGTATAGAAACCACACAGATGCAGAAGACTATAATCTAGTGAAACTAGAATACCAGTGTAATTTTAAACTCATATCAAATTTTTCTCACATTCCCACATCTTGTATTATTTCTTTCAATAATAATATAATTGTTAATATCAGTAAAATGTGTAGAATTTCCCCCTCTATGTCTAGAGATGATTTACAATATACTCAGTGGAGTAGATACTTATCTAAGTACATGGGGAGCAAAGCTAAAAGACAATAACGTTCAGAGACAAAGAAATTGGAAGTGCCAGATTTCCTATTGCCCCAATGCACTAAAAATTCTGCCCAGTTGTACATTAACATTGTGCTCCCTGTGCAATTAAACAGCAGTGGCAATAACAATTAGCTTTCCTATACTCAAATGTGTGGGTCACTCTCTTAACATTTTGTGACAGCTGCAAACTCCCAATTGAAAACAGAGTACTCTTCCTCCTCCCTATTGCATGCAATTGTAGTAAGATATCTCTTACTGCACCTTCACAGAATTCTTTTTTTCTTTCTCCATTGCTGCAATTTGAATGACCAAAATAATGACATTAATGAGGGTCCTCAGTGTGGACTGTTACATCTCAAAGAGGGAAGCCAGTGGACCAATGTTTATGTCAGGGGACTAAGGGATGCTGGACCAATCCTTGTTTCTGCCAGCAGTGAAGGCGTTTGTCCCACACAGTGGTGCAGATACAAAAGGAACTGGGAATCTCTCTTTTTCCTTCTCATTGACAAGTGAATTGTTCTTTGGCACCCAAACACAGTATTTGTGCTGCCTAATGGTTTAGACATCTCTGTTTGGTTGGCACAATACCAGCCCTTTTCCCTCAGAAGAACAAGTCGCAGCAGGGAAGAAAAAAAGGATTTTAAAGAATTTGCAAGTTGGCTAAACCTGAAAGGAATTTCAGGGGGAAAATAAGAGCTGTATAACCAAGGGGCTTTGTCCCTGCCCGTGTGAGAGGCTCTGCAAACTGGAGGGGGAATATTAAGAGGTTCTCCAAAAAAAGGGTTAACATTATTTTTCTTACTGTAAAATATCTGACAACCAAACTAATGCATACTACCAGCTCCTCTGTAGTGTCAATATATTCGGGCTATATGCATTGTACCTACCTGTGTATCAGATTGCAAATTTGTGGGTACAAAAACTCTGAAGCCCTTCCCTGTCTTTGTATTCTACATCAGAAAACATTAATAAGACAGTTTTGCTGACAAGTCCTTGGATTCATCCAATATTTCTCCTTTTCTGGCTAAAAAGTTTGTCTCCATCTTTCATATGGGCTCTCTTTAGGCACTGAAAATCCACAATTAGGTTTCCCTGAAGCCTTCTCTTCTCTAGGCTGAACAACCCCCACTCTCTCAGCCTGTCTTCATAGGAGAGGTGCTCCATCTCTCTGATCATCTTTGTGGCCCTACTCTGGACTTGCTCCAACAGGTCCATGTCCTTCCCGTACTGAGGACTTCAAAGCTGAATGCAGTACTCCAGGTCAGGTCTCAAAAGGGCAGAGCAGAGGGGCAGAATCATCTCCTTTGACCTGCGAGCCACACTTCTTTTGATGCTTTTTATGGTATATGCTATGCCATGCTGTTATATTAATGAGTCATACAGGATGGAAATGGAATTAAAAGTAATTAGCTGCAATTTTTTCTCCTGTGGCAGCATGGAGAAAGTCAAATGCATTTAGTGTTGTTCTCCAGAGAATCTACCTAACTTCATTCCAACGAGAAATTACTTATTCCCTGAGTTGTGTTTTCTACCACCAGTTGTCAAGGTAACAATTTTGTTAGACATGTAACATAACTCTTTGGGTTTTTTTCTTCAAAAGGAAGGCAAATAGGCTTGCTCAGAACATTTTCAAATGGTTTTTAGGACCCCTGGCCTGTAGTGTGCAAGACTGTGGTCTGTGTTACTTGTCATGGCTCCGTGAAGTCACCCTGCAGTAAAATGCAGCAGTGGTCAGCAAAGCTGCGGGTCACTCCTGCTGCAGTTTTGCCCAAGTGTCTGTAATCTGCATGAGAACCTCCAAGATGGGAAGAGGACTGACATCCTTGGTCACTGCACGTGAAGCCACTGGATGGTGCCACCGGTTCTGGAGGGCAAACACACAGCACCAGCAACTTCTTCTGCCCCAGAGCTCAGGAAGCAGCTGGGAAGCCGCAGATCATTGCTGGGTGGGCGTCTCTGACTGGGGTCCTGTTTTACCATAGGAATCATCAGATCTTTGTCACATAGATTGTATTGATAATGTACTTATTTGTTCACTGGATAGGGCTGCCAACTTGATATTACCTAATACAGCAGCTTTGGAGCTCTGCTGACCAGAGCTCAATTTCCATCACCATTCCCCAGATCAAAGACTCCATTTTGCCATTGCCTTGTCTCTACGCATCTCAGAAAGTGAGTTTACATAATGTCTGTCTTATTAAACAGTGTTTTGAGTTAACATAGATAAGGAGAAGGCAAATATCTCAAGTTAATTTCTAAACTCCCAAATCAGTAGGTAATTACCCAGAAGATACACTTCAGGAGTCCACAAGCTGCTCTTAAACCATGTGGATGAAGACCTCAAGTTAGGAGTGTTTTAGTGGCCTCCAGTTCAGCTACAGGTTCATTTCAGGACTTAGCACCTGATGACATGTTCTATTTTAATTAATTTCTTAAGCCATCACTATCAAGAGGAAGAAACTAGATCAGCTGAAAATAACATTAAATCAGTGTTACACAGAAGTGGCTATGCAGAAGAGGAAAGGAATCCAAGGGACAACTTAGCACTGCCTGGTTTGGTGTGCATTTTAGATCTCATGATGGACAAGTAACTCTACCTTCCACAGCACTCAGCTTTTCCTTATACCTCTAACATCCACGAGCTGTGGTAATTTCAGTCATCAACGTAAAGCCGGCACATAAAGTCAGAAAGAGTACAAAAGGGAAGCCCAGGACTGGAGTCTGACTCTTTTCTGTTCCAATTCTTGCACATCTGAAGGGTTGAGAAGGGTGTATGAGTATCTGCTCTTGAAAATCAGACTAAGGTGTTGTCTTTGCTTTTAGGCAGGATGGGACTGAACTTTTGCTTGAAGCAAGTGATACCATGCCTAAGGCACCAAGAAGCCTCTCCTCTGTATTACATGCAATCACATTAAAATGCTCCAGCTAGTCAACGTTACTTATCATGTGTGTATACAACAGATGACTTCAAAGTCACTGCAATACATTTTTATCCCAGAAGCACTACAGCTGGGAACTAGTCTCCTTCAGAATAATTTCTGTTTATGGAATTATTCTCCATCACAAAACCCCTACAGACAGCCTTTTTTTCCCCCCACCATTTCACTACTATGATCCAAGGCAGTCTGTAGCAAGAATAACAAAGTCCCCAGACATCCAGAAGCAAAGCAACCATTAGTGTTATGCTTTCTACTGAAGATGAGAAAACTCCACCATATTGGGCAGGATAATTTTACAGATAATTCTATGATTTTGTGATAAATGGACATTTCCTTTCTCTAGAGGATATAGCAATAACTGATAAGGTACATAAGGGTCACTACCAAAGTCTTGGACTTTATAAACACAGAAAATTCAGCCCAGTTCATGCTTAAAAGCAAGCCAAAACTGGTAGTGAAATGGCAATTAATAAAGCATTAAAACATTCTTATTCTTTTCTTTTGGTGATAGGAGAGATTTAGGACAAAAATTTAGTGCATTTTTAAAAACAGTTGAACCAGAATCTAAATTCTTTGACCTTAACCTGTTAGTTTTGGTATAGCATCAATGTAAAATCCTCCATGTGAGTGGAAATAACCCCAGGCAACCACTAGCAAAGAAAAAATGTGTCTGTCAACAAGTTGAATATAAGTTAGCAGGGTGCTTTTGCAAAAGACATGGCCAACTGCACATAGGGCTGCATTAGCAAACCATCACCAATATGCTGGAGGAAGTCATTATTCCTTTCTGCAGAACACTCATGAGGCTACATCTTGGTATGGCAGCCAATTTTAATCCCTCTCCAAGTCATGAATGACCTTAGCAAATTACAATTTGACCAGTGGAGGGCCACTAAATGATCAGGGAGGGGACTGAAAGACAGGATGTAGAAGAACAGATTCGGTATCAGGAATAGTGTGGTCAGCAGGACCAGGGACGTGATTCTTCCCCTGTACTTGGCACTGGTGAGGCCACTTCTTGAGTCCTGTGTCCACTTCTGGGCCTCTCAATTCAAGAAGGACACTGAGGTGCTGGAGATGGGCAACAGAGCTGGTGAAGGGTCTGGAGCAGGTCCAGAGATGGGCAACAGAGCTGGTGAAGGGTCTGGAACAGGTCCAGAGATGGGCAACAGAGATGGTGAAGGGTCTGGAGCAGGTCCAGAGATGGGCAACAGAGCTGGTGAAGGGTCTGGAGCAGGTCCAGAGATGGGCAACAGAGCTGGTGAAGGGTCTGGAGCAGGTCCAGAGATGGGCAACAGAGCTGGTGAAGGGTCTGGAGCACAAGTCCTGTGAGGAGCAGCTGAGTGAGCTGGGGTTGTTTAGCCTGGATAAAAGGAGGCTCCGTGACCTTATCACTCTCTGCAACTACCTTGGAAGGAGGTTGTATTCAGAGGGGGTTGGTCCCTTCTCCCAGGCTACTAGGGACAGGATGAGAGGACACAGTCTTAAGCTGTGCCAGGGGAGGTTTAGGTTGGACATTAGGAAGAACTTCTTCACAGGAAGGGTGATTAGATATTGGAATGAACTGCCCCTGGAAGTGGTGGAGTCATTGTCTCAGGCGATGTTCAAGACCAGACATGGCACTGAGTGCTGTGATCTAGTTGACATGGTGGTGTTCAGTGATAGGTTCGACTCGATCATCTCAGAGCTCTTTTCCAATCTAATTGATTCTGTGATTCTGGGTTGAAGGAATGGGGCTTGTTCAATGAGGAGAAAGGAAGGCTTGGAGTATATTTATTGCTGCATTGAGCCACCTGAAGAATTGTAACAAAGAGGTGCATATAGAGAAAGGATAATGGCAACGATCACAAGCTGCAATTTCACTACTGTATCTTTAGGTGTTCTCATTGGTATTATCCCAAGTTCTTTAGCTCTGCTTTGTCTTTTTAGTGGATTCCCTCTAATAAATCTGCCTGGATGTGGTTTTTGAATTTCACTCCCTATGATCAAAATGCAGTTCTTACAATCAAGCAGCGAGGACTTTTTCCTGCCTGAGCCCTGGGTTTCTCCTAGAACTTCCAGGCATGTCTGAGTCCCTTTATATTCCATACTTCAGGAAAATGTGACTGGCCATGTCTCAGTCCCAGTGTTCCATTATTCCTAAAGGAGCATTTGAAAAGATGATACAAAGTATTTGTCTCCACAGCTTAAAATATCTGCCCATGCTTTTGCTACCTATCGTTTTCCTAACCTTCCTAACCAGGAAGATCTTGCAGGCGATTTCCTCACTTCATAACTGGATTTCTTGCTGCTGGCTATTTTAGGTTTTTCCTGGTGGATAACTGCAAAGCTAAGGATCATGTGGCAATGGCCAAGGCTTGCACTGATGGATAGGAGGGTAGTACATACTACAGAGAATGTGTATGTGAGGTGGGACTAGGGATCTCCCTGTGTGGTGAGAGGAGGCTGTTGAATGATCTCCATTGGCACAGCTGGGCTATTCTCATCTGCTTAATAAGAAAATGTCTCCAGCAAACACAAATGTGCATAATGAATTCCTGTGATCAACATACTTTTCTGAAATAACATCACTGCACATTAATTTCAGCTTTTATTTGTTTCACTTGATTCAGGCCTTTTTTTTAGGTGAATTACATCTACATTATTTTTTAAATAAGCTACTGCTATTTTAAATCAAGCTCTTTTCCTTCAGTGTTCTTAATTTTTTAAGTGGTGCACTCCAGAGCTTTCTATAAAGCAAAGTGAGCCTTAAATAATTCAAGCATCTCTTTTCTGAAATACATCCCTTTCCTGAAAGAGTTTTTGTCAATTTTATGCCTTCTTGGGAAGAAAATAAAACAAAGAAAGTATTTTATTATTCTATTCACTGTTTTACAAGTGCAGGAGAAAATGTGCAACAATAATAATCTCCACTCCACAGCAGACACACTAAGAAAAAAATCTATAATTATGTGATTTGTCCTCTTCACATCCTTCTCAGCTCAAATGAAGACAAAAATAAAATTAAAAACAGGACACATTTCTTACCAAATTGATGTGAAGGATGTTGTATTTGTTACTGGTCTGAGGATTGCTTGGTTTCAGCTAGCACTTCTCCCTCCAGGAGAAAAGAACCTGGATCCTTGGTAACAGCAGCCTGATACTGGAGACAGAACAGTCAGTGCTGCCCTACTTCTTCTCACAAAAAGTTTATGGCTTTAGTGTAGACTTAGGCACCTGCTCTGACATGCCAAGGGTTTGTCCTTCCCCTGTCTGGAGGAAAGTTTAGTCCAACTCTCCAGCAGTTATCCCCCAAAGCAGTGGCCAAAGCGGCAACAGCACAACATAGGTCTGAAGTGGCTGGTACCAGCCTGTATGGAATGGACTGAACATGGTGGAGCTGCTCTTTCTGTAGGAAATGAGCTGTGGTACAAAGAGGGTGTAACACAGTGGCAATACACCATAGTCTCCAATGCACACCTTCCTTTGATAAGGTCAGGCCTCACCAGTGCTCCAAGTTAATTTGGGAGTGTACTTACACTACCATCCCTATAGACTTTCCCAGATGTGTTAGAGAAACTAGATGATACACACCTTTATTTTACCTGATCCTATAAGGTTCCTTATTAAACAGAGGAAGAGAAAGAGATTGACCATGATTATGTTGAGATGCACATTAGTTTTTCGAAAAAAGGTACTACTAAGTATTTCTTTGTTCTGTAATATGTGAAGGAAACCAGAAGAAACAGATGTGACAAACAAAACTCAGTCCAAATGTAAACAACTGGAAATGGATTTCCATGAAGCTTGTCTTACATGACTGAAGCAGGTCCATGTTATTGGGTTGTACATCTCCAGCACTCTGAGGAATGGCTGGATAGTGACCAGCCCCTTGCGGGCTCCATCTCTGCACAGATGATGCAGTCATACCCAGTCCCTGATATAACCTGACACAGAAGAGCACCCCAGAGTGCAAGATGCTTTTTTCTTGGGTGAGTGCAATGATTTTGTGCCTTGGTATTCTCCTACAACTTCCTGACCCACTTTCTTCCCAAAGAGCACTGCAATGAACCGAATCACCTTTAATTTATAAACACACACCAAGGGCATGCCATGACAGCAAGCAATGTCATGCAGCTAATAATACTATAATACAGAGAAGGCGAATATAAACTTTAGGTATTGCATATGAAACACTGTTTCTTCAGATATAAGGGTATAATAATACTCTAAGATGATACTGTTGTTTTATTTAAATAGGAAGCAATGTCATTTCTAGAACAGTTAAGTAACATACGTGAAAGGAACTTAGAGCCAACAGAGTGCAAACTGACAAAGAAACACCTAGAAAGGTAACAGGCGTGATGATTGTCTCTCTGAGACTGAGAACACACTGTCCTCTGACAGTAACTCACCTCAGAGAAGGCAACACAGTGCCTCACCTCAGCAGTGGGGGCTGTGGCTGCACAGTGGCATTGCAGCTGTAATGTGTAAGACTGCACAAGTGCTATTTGAACACTTCCTAATGATTACATCAAAACAGGACAAAAATAAGTCTGGTTCCTGGGAAATTACTGAATCACAGAATCACCAAGGTTGGAAGAGACCTAAAAGATGATTTAGTCCAACCCTCAACCCAGCACCACCATGATCGCCCCTTAACCATAGTCCCAAGTGCCAGATGACTCTTGAACACTTCGAGAAACAGCGATTTCACCACCTCCCTAGGCAACTTATTCCAAGGCTGAACCACTCTTTCAGTGACTTCTCATATTCAATTCGAACCTTCCCTGGCACAACATAGAGCCATTTCCTCTCAGACTTTCACCTGGGACATGGCAGAAGGCACTGACCATCACCTCACTACGAGGTCCTTTCAGGTGGTTGTAAAGAGCAGTGAGTTTCCTTCTTCTCCAGACTATAAAACCCCAGCTTCCTCAGCCACTCCGGGACAGGTCCAATATTTGAATAAGTGGCAGTGGTTTTCCAGGGCACAATCACTGAGTTTTCAGGATTAGGAAACGTATATAGGAATCTGCTCTCCTCCTCTTTTAAGCAGCTCTCATGGAAAGGCTCCCCAGGCTTACACTGAACAGACACTAAGTTGTACCAGGAGTCATCCAGAGCAACCACAGGGCAAATCCAGGTAATAGCAGGTAACTTCAACATCATGCAGGCTCTGTATAGCCCAAAGCATGATTACAGTCCAGAGCGTTTATCCATGCTCACATTTCACACTTCATTTGTTTATACCAATGGGTGTCTCCTTCCTTGTGCAATGCACACGAGGCTCTCAAACTCACATTTGATTCAGTAACAGTAAAAAAGAAATCAGTTTATAACTTTATACTCCAAGTGATCCAAAGCCTAATAATTCTGATGTATTTGCTAACAGAAATTCAAGTAGCAGTCTACCAATGCCAGTAGAGTTACGCTGCCCCTCAATGAATATAAGCAGAAAGATGAACAGGGCCATGATATTTCATAGCAGTGAGAGGGTCAAACACCATCCTACTTGCTGTATTATAAAGCACATTACATCTGACTTTTAATGTCTATTAACACATTAACTGTTCATTTCCTGATGATTTTGGAAATCAAAGATCAATTAAGAGCCTGGATTTAGATGGATTTTAGGTATTCTATCATTAAAGACAGAACAGCAAGCAACGCATTTCTAACATGTACACTGGCATATTCATATCCCATGGGGTGTTCTGGTGCTCATCACTCTTGGGTGCATTCCCAATCCTTACTGTGCCCACAAAGGCTTTGTGCAATAGGAAACAAATGCTGATGGTGGTTGAAGTGTCCTTCTTTTTCTAAGCAGATATGTGTCTGGCATGCCCTTCATTACATCATTTCATATCACCTCTGTATTTGGAATCTCCAACAAGAATTATCAAAACTCCTAATATACTACTAGATATAAACCAAAAGAAAATGCTTTTCTACTAGAAATTACACAAGTAATCCAAAATGAAAGACAACAAAATCACCGTACTTACTATGTGTCGTGCTGCGAACACTCCATCAACTATTGCACAACAGAACGCTGCTACCACACCAAAGCTGATAAACACGATGGAGGCTACCAACTGAGAAGAGAAAAACAGACTGAGTATAATTCTCTTAGTAAAACAATTACACTAGTTTTCCTAGTAATGTTAAGTGAAGGTTCCCCCTGCTGTAGTTCACTTTGGGTCAGTGTGTCAGGATGACAGTCATGCGCTATTGAAAAGGCAGAAATTCTTGATGCTAATTTGACAGAGCATCAAGGCTACTAGAAAAGCACAAATCTTTCAAGAGAAAATTAGGTCAGCTGTAAGAGTTATTCAATTCAATGGTGTTTCCTTCAAAATCAACTCATTTAATAAAACAGCAGTGGTTCCATAGGGAGCATGGCAAAAAGTCATGTTCCTGTTGGCTCACATAAATCTTCAGAGCTTTACTACAGTGGTAGTATTTCACACCAACAGATAAAGACATTGTAGTAATAAAATGAAACAAAATAAAACAAAATAGAACGAAATAAAATAAAATACATACAATAAAATAAACCTGTGAACTATCAGAAATCTTTTATCATCCCAAACAGTTTATGACAGCTTATGCCACAATGAAATCAGACTTATACAACTGATGCCTCTGGAAGGGCTAGGGTGTGTGGCTTTGGCTCTTGCCCTTGTTAGGGCTCCCAGCCTGCCCCTCAGTCTCAGACTGGGAAAAGCAGAGCACAGCAGAGCTCAGTGCATGTCCCAGATGCAGCATAGACAGCACTATCTTTACTAGCCTACCCAACATGGCTTCAAACATCTTTCTGCCTCCCAAGCTGCTTCATTCATTAAGCATTATTAGCTCTTTATCAAGAAGACTGCAGATGGTGCAATGCTACAGCACAGCTCTAGCACAAGCAGTGGTGGCACAGAGGGCTTGGTGGGAAAGGCTGTGCAGGCTGAGCATCCTGAGCCCCCTGCAAGCTGTGCTGCAGCTTAACAGCAGCTGCAGGGCTGGCACATTCCCAGACAGGGCAAGTTTAGTGCCCACTTCACTCCGAAGAGAGCAACAGGACTTGAAAAGAATGTCGTATGTGCCTCCGTCAGAGACCAGTCAGTGTGCTGTTCAGCACATGCCTCTGACATGACATTGCCTTGTTTTGAGATCATGTCTGAAGGGTGCAGTGCTGGGAGCAAGGTGAGATGGAGTCCTGAAAGACAAACTCTGTACACTTGGCAAGGTACTCTCCTTGGGCTTGTTAGCCCCAATGCCATCAGATGAAGGAGAGATGCTGTCACTCCTTCCTCTCTCAGATTAGAGAGTCCTGTGACTTTGAGGACTCTGCACTCTGAGTTTGGATGAGTGGGTACCTGCAGGGTATAAAGTGAACCTAATGTGCACTCTCTGGCTGTTTTTAATGTAAGGTAATGTGCATCTCTCATGCCTCTGGCATTTCTCTCACAAAGTCACAAGAGGAACCCTTTGAAACATCCTATATGATAAGTTAATTTTAATTTACAATAGTATTAAGTTATAGTTAATAACTGCAACAGATTTAAAAATTTCCTTGAAAACTGACAAAATGGCATCCTTAATTGATAGATCACATGGACAGGGGATTCAGTTAAGAACATGAAACCTTTTTGTTATTTATTCCTTCACAACACATATTCCTGAAATGCCCACATACAGACTATCAGAATTACATCCATACAATTCATATACCCCTTTTGCCTATATAAGATCCGTATCTGCATCACCTAAATACTGTTTTCACAAGTGTAAAATTTGTAAGGCACCACAAAGCCACTTGAACAATAGAATCTTTAGCTTATGTTAAGAACAGTACAGCGTCACCAGCGTTAACAGGGGACACAGCATTGGTGACTTCCTCAAAAAAATTACACAGGGCAAGTAAGAAATTACAGCCATAGAAGCCCACAGCACTGGACACATAGGTCAAAGCACTATCACCCACTTACAGATAAGAGCTCTTGGTGAATTGGAAAAAAATACAACTTAAAAGCAGAAGAATCACACTGCTTTCTGATACACTCTTTTGATCTCTCATTAGTTCATGTCTTATGCAGTCAGAGGTGAGTTGGCACTGCCACAGGGATTGTTGTGGAATTGGAATCCTCAGCGTGGGGAGAAAAAGGGCACACAAAAGTGGTTGAGGCAGATAGTTGCGGCTTATCTTGGGAAGCTGCTGCCTTTCCCCTGCTCCATCGTGCTGAAACCCTAAGAAAGCACTGTTGGCTGGCTCACCCTTAAACCTTCACTATCCCTTGCTCTCCAGTGTGGCAGGTCATGTATCACAAATTTGATTGTCTAAAGATCTTGGCATGCAATTCATCAAACCAAGAAGGCTGTGGGCTCCTATCACTGCATACCAGTGGGCTGTGCTGCCCTGTGGCAGCTGCATTTGCTACAGATTCTGGTGTCTTTATTTGAAAAAGCAGCAGTGTTTAAAAGTTCTGATTAAGTCATTATTGTCTAATACCTCAATCTTGTTTTTCAAGTCATAGCAGTCAATCAAATAATTAGTGGGCTTAGCCAGGTGTTTCCAAATTGTCTTGAGCTCAAGATGAATTTACTGGAAGTTGACCTCAAGGTGGCTTTTCATTTCACACATGAGCAATTTATTGATGATCTACAACTCCCAAGTCAAAGTTTTCCACTCATGGAGATAGCTTAAATCAACTCATGAGTATGCTGGCCTTTCAGTTTCACCATATAGCTATAGGAGACCACATATAAATAAAGGTGCATGGTAAATTGTAGTACAGACAGGAGGTATGGACTTGGCTTTGCCCCCCTCAGTCATGTTGGGGTTCATCTACCCATTCAAGGGGTTGTGTGCAAGTCAAAGGTGGTCAGCCAGAGTCTGCTGTTCTTATCCATCCCTACAGTGAGCAGTCCCTTTGAAATCAAGATATTTATTACAATGCCAAAGTGGCAGAATGTGACACTGAGAGGTTCTTATTACTCAAATTGCCTTATATATGTATTCACATGATAAAAGAAGGAATAATACAAGAATACCACCATAAAAATTCTTAAAATGAAATTACAGATTTATATTCTCTCAAATCTCTCACTTCTTATTGAGAATGTGAGAAACATGTAAACAAATAACAAAATGAATTACTTCTAAAAACTGCAGTCAAGACAGCTAAATGAAGAGCTGTTGTAAATTAAGAAGATAATTTTCCTGAGTAGTGAGTGACTGCTGTAACTGCGAGTTCACAAGCCTAGCACTGTCTGGAAAGAAAAGCAGTGCAGTTCATTTAAACACAGAGATGCTTGTTGACAGGTAGAAGAAATAACACTTTTAAAAAAAATAAATACTGATTCATCACATCATCTCATTTCCATTTTTAACAGCAGTATGTTTTGTCAGGAAAACTATTCATTACTCATAGCAAAAAACAGTTATTCAAGAAACAGTTTTGCTTTTGCTCTTCCACTGCTGTGCCAGGCTTCTCTACAGCTGTTGCCATCAGAAAATGTTTATTCCTTGTTCTGGTACAGAATACAATAATTTGATTATTTACAAGGGAGCAATAAAACCAGTTATTAAACACTGAAAGCTGTATTGTGGGGACCTAACAATCAAAGCCAAAAGACAGCCGTTTAACACAGGTGTTTTAGCAAAAGGGAGAGCAAAATAACACATGGACTTTTGTATACAGTATTAACTGAAGAGCTGTTACCTACCTTCAGACATGTCACAGAAATATGAAAACACTCAAAAATGCAAAACTAGTGAAAGGCTCGACTGCTAAATTCTTGCATGCTGCCTTCTTTCAGAAGAGGCATGCATTTTATGGCAGAATTCACCTGTCCTGGACACCTTCCTGTCCTTCAGCAGGCATATAACACCACTGCCACACTGTCACCCTCCTGTCCCAGTGAGACTAGCAGGGGACACACAGTGGCCATGGACACCAGTCACAGACTCTGTTCAGTGCCAGAAATGCACCTGGCACAGGTAGTTGGCAACTAAGTCTCTCACAATGATTCCCAGGCATGGTTCTGGAGTTGAGCTGGCCACAGACCAGACCCTACAGGTAGTTTGATGAGGCCACCCCAGCTGCAGCCACACACTCACGTAAACACTGCATCTCAGGTCCCCAGGCACTTCACGTGCTGAATCACACACTGCCGGTGCCGTGTCCTCCTGTCCCTTCCTGTCCCTGCTGTGTGACATGCAGAGATGTGCCACCAACGTTTGCCAGAGATGGAGAAAATTACATTGCTCCCCAGCATAAGCACATGGTGGCTACAGGCTGGTACCTCCCTGGATGTTGGCAGCATTCCTGTGAAATACTTCCACAAGGCAAGCTAGACTCCAGGTCTCCACTCCGGCACATACCTGTTTTCCTTATGGCTCTAATTTAGCCCTCACCTGTCCCCAGTCTAAAGGCACAACTTTTCAGATAATGACAGTCACTTCTACTACTAGATACTGTGTGAGACGCCTCATTTGCTCTGTTTAGACTAAGTAGATATGGGACTTTGAAAAATGCACGGATTTTTGTTTATGAAATCACCTCAGTATTCGAAGCAAGTTACATTATATCAAACAGACTCACTTTGTTCATGCTAAATGGCTACTTCTGCATTGCACAGCCTTCAATATCTCCAAGCACTGTGAGTTCATCAAATCTCTCTGGGATAATGAGAATTACACTCATCAATGTAAACTGAGTAGCACTGTCATCCAATACTTTTTACTCTAGAAAGAGAAGTCTTTGCAAAAGGCTGTGTAAATGTTATGCCCACAAGTTTGTAAACTCCTTTGAATCCTCACACAGGTTCAAGCAAAAGTATTTGGAAAAGAAATGCATGGGGCAGTTTGTTGTAGGCTCCCCCTAACATTATATTCCCCAAATTGGAGTTTAATGCTTATTACTGGTTTGATTTCCTTATGTGTCCAAGATCAGAATTTATTATATGCTTAAATAAATCAGCTTAACTTTTTCAGTACTATAGGGATGACAATGTAAGAGCAGTAGTTTACAAAAACTTATCACAAATCAAATACAGAGAATGATTTTCCACCCTGGTGCAACCAGGGAGCTGGAACAACCAATCTCAGCCAGGAGTTGCATCTGTTAGCACGGCACCTCAGCAGGTCTGTAAATTAACAGCCCACAAAACTATGACAATTACACTCATTGCATTGCATTTCAGATGCTGCTGTCAAATACTCATCGCCTGTCTCGTGAGATGGAACTGTATATAAGTGCTTTTAATTGTGAGTTAATTTTCTCTAATTTGGAAAGTCTCTCTCCTGTGTGGCCCCTTCTCCTCACGTAACAGCCACTTCTTTTCCCAGAAGTTTTGCTGCTGTAATGAAAATTAAGCTTGGGTAAGGCTCCTACTATGTAAGTTTTCACAACTGAGCTAATTAGGAGGTTTCTCACTATGACAGGTAATGTCCTTCACAATTTATGGCCTGAAAAGGCATTTTTTCCAAAGGTTGTTTCTTAAGTAATGGCACCACTGTAACTGAGCCTCCTGCTGGAGGGTTGTCGCACCACAGGAGACAGGATTATGTCACATTCATTAGTCACTAATTGCCAATTCCAGTTACACTGACACAAATTCATAATGGCGAAGGACTTTCATGACTGCCCAAACTATGCCTTCCAGTTCCTAAAGGAACCCTACAAAAAACCAGGAGAGAAATTTTTCATAAGGGCATCTAGTGAGAAGACAAGGCTTCCAACTAAAAGAGGGAAGATTTAGGTTAGATACTAGGAAGAAATTCTTTAGAGTGAGGGTGGTGAGGCCCTGCAACAGGCTGCCCAGAGAAGTTGTGGATGCCCCATTCCCGGAAGTGTTCAAGCCCAGGTTGGATGGGGCTTTGAGCAACCTGGCCTAGCAGAAGGTGCCCCTGTCCATGGTAGTGGGGAAGAACTAGACGGACTTCTCTTTAAGGCCTCTCCCAACCCAAACCATTCTGTCATTCTACAATTCTGTTGTCAGGTATTTAGATCAAGTCTCGTGCTTAGATCAAGTGATCAAGTTAAAAATCTACAGCATAATCACTGCTGAATCCAGCAAGTTCAGTCATTCGCTGTTCAATATTATCAGGAACAACACAAATCTTTGTTTTGGGTTTTCTTCCCTCTCTTTGCTGTTAATAGCAGCTCAGAGTACAGATCTGAGCCTAGGCAGCTGCTCACTGTCATCTGAAATAGTGTCTTGCTCTACAGCCTTTACTTTGATCTCCTGCTTTCACTCCCAAAGGGCTGCATCCCAACTCCTGTGCTTCCCAGATACAAAGCAAGTCAGTGCAATTCACTCAATAGGCAGAAAAATACTTGTTCCCTCAAATGAATTAAATGAGAACAACTGTAGCGAGAGATGAGCACGAGACCCTGTGCAAATGAGACCATGTAGACATGATAGAAGGGAAAGAGGTAGAAGTGTTGACAGCAACTAATGGGTTGTTTCACCTGTTACATGTAATTTGCAGTCCTAGGGATTACCAAAATGAAAGCGAGGTTTAAGCCATAATGAATAAATCATAAAGACTGGGGTTATTTTGTTGTTTGTGGTCGAGAAGACTTGTTTTACTGCCTGTGAAGAAGTCTGCTGTTTTCCAGTATTGTGTCAGTGATAATGAGGAAAAATAGCAACATGAAAAGGCCAGTTGGTGTAACACAGGCAGGGGAGAGGTCCCATGAGAAATTTAAGCAACCTCACATACATAAAAAGGTTGAATTAATTAGATAAACAAATGGGAAAGTCTACAGAAATCACATGAGAGCTATAAATTATCATGCCAAAGAGAAAAATCAAGACCAAAATCCACTTTCAAAACCAAGGTGGCATTTTCATTTGGAAAATTTATCTTTTTCTTGCCCCACATCCTGAAGGACAAAATTGTGAAAGGCAGAATTTGCAATACCTTTCGTTACATCTTAGGTACTCACAGTGAATTTTTATCATAAGTAGGCATTGGTAATGCACGTTGTTTTCTCTTTTGCACTTCCAGTGGTACTGATGTTCAACTTCTGCAGGTAAGTCATCAGTTAGGCTACGTACATGGGCAAGGGATCACAGAAGTGTCTGTGGATGGGAAATGTGCAACAGGATGACTTAGTGGTCCCAGCTCTCACCCAGCCCAAGAAGGCTTGTGCAGCACAGTTGACTGAGACAAGAAAAGGAGCACAGGTTCTGAGTCTGCTCAGTCTGGTGCCTCCAGGCCCACACAGAGATCTTTAGCATAGGGACTACCTCTTTATTAGTCAGACAAATAGAGTACCTGAGCTGCTGGGAACTTTACTTGTGCCATTTGCTGTGATAGTTAGTTATGGAGATGGGGGAATTCAGCATCTGACCACACTGACACGTGCCCAGAGTTGCATGATGGGTGTGCTGGGTCCCATGACAGGAGGTGGCTTGCACAGCCATCTTTGCTTGACATTTCTCTTTAGGGCATGAAAGCTCATGGTTCAAAACTAAGTGCCCTTGTTAAGCTCCTCACAAGGCCTCCCAGCCATCCACAGTGAGCGTCTTTCCCTGCCCTCTGTCAGCAGCTGTGCCATTCTCACAGGTGATGAGTACAGCAGCTTAAGTCTCCTGCAACTCCACTTACGTAGAAAAGTAGCATGAAAACATTTTGCCTTTACATTGTATTGTCCAAATAATACCTTGTATGCTATCTCTGGTATTCCCCTATTTCTTGGTCTCTCTCTGTTGATTTCATCCTCTAGAAATGTTTTCTTAATCCTTAATTTATACCAATCTGTTTGCACTACTGTTCCTGTAATTCATCTTGTCTTTGCCTCTAACCTGATAAAGCATTCAAAGATACAGGTTCTGTGAAAAATGTTATGTGAAATAAAGACAATTTTTCCTGTATTTTTGTCTTTAGGCAATGAAAGAATGGTGGGAATTAAATCAACTGCCATTATGAAACATGAAACAGAATTACTGAAAAAGGTTACCTGATTAATACATTCTTTCTTCTCTCATAATCTAATATCAGCTACAAAACCAGACATAGAATAGCTAGGAAATTATTTCAATTTGTTCTACAAGGAAATCTTTACTAGAATGACCAATCTACTGAATAAAATACCCTATATCAAGCAGTTTCTGTGCACTTAGACTTTGAAACTGGAGTCACCATTACATTGCAATCAGAAAATGAATTCAATATATGTATAAATGAATGCATATTAAATTCAATATAATCCATTCACTGATGAGCAAAATGCTTGCCTCGACTCAGTTAAAAATGCGACCACTTATGATGTAATATCAGGTCTCCTGGGAGTTTGGTGGAGTCTTAAAGTTCCAGCCACTGGAGTTCAAGGAGATATTATTAAAACAATTAAAAAATAATAGTAATCAAAAAAAAAAAAGACTGAACTGTACTTGCTTCACATTTTCCAAGACAAGAAACAAAAGGCAACTTAAAAAAAGTATTTTTTTCCCTGGGACAAGATTAGTTACTCATTTCCTTCTAGCAGCAGCACATCTCAGCTTCGCTCAGATCATTCAAACAGCACTGTCCTATTTTCTCCCCAGTCTGAGTGGATACAACCACCCTCCTAATGACTGACCCTCCCCAGTTCAAGTAGGTGCAATATATATTCTCTGCTCCACCCGTGTTTTTGCTCCTTTTAGAAATATTTTTTTAATAGCTGCTCTACTTTTCTTCCTGCCCATTAGGGTGCTGACTGTATGATCAAACTCTTTCCCCCTGTTTCACATTCCTACTGCCATACAGAGGAACACTGAGGCTTCTCAGGGCAGTTCAGTGTGGTGTGCTGTTACAGGCAGCATCACTCTCCAGCCATCTTCTCCTGGTCTTGTACATCCTAGTGATTCAGAGTTGGCACCCCCAAAGTATTACCTTGTTTCAAGAGCTGTCTTCTGGCAATGTACTTTTTTTATTCATTTTCATCTTCTTACATCTGGATTTTAGCTTTTTATTTATTTTTATTATTTTTATGATAGAGGTGTGTTGCCATATTCTATGGCAAACCACATGAACTTGTTCCAGATTACTTTTGAGACCAAAATTACTGGTGAAATTGGTACTTGATTCATTTGTGGAGACAGAAGTATAGGCTGAGGCACACCAAAAACTGGACCAGCAGGCTTTCACGTAGCAGATGGGGCTGCATTGGCAATCAGCTGGGCTCTGCTCAGTAGAAGTACAGGGTCCGAAGCCTCAGTATGTATTTCTGAAAGAGGAGTGTTGCAGTGCTCCATCCAAAGCGAAGCAGTAGTTCTTATCCAGGCTGCTAAGTGGCACCGATTGTAGTCTTTTGTATGTGGCGAAGTTGCTAAGAAAACCCTCTTCAGGGGTTGACTTCATCATATGTAACTTCAGTTGCTTAAAATATAAGTATTTGCATCAGGTGGTTAACTGTGGGTCGCTGTAGTCGGACCCTTCCAGATACTTTCTACACCTACTGTGAAAGGGGATGAATTACCTTCTGATGGTATCTGACGGTATCTGTCTTTTTTCCACTGCCTACAGAGGAAGCCTAGATGAGGAAGTACCTGTGCAGACAAAATCAACTTCTTGACAATAATTCTTTCATTTCCTTGATGACGGCTGCTCTGATTTGTGCTTTTTTTCCTCCACTTGAGAACTTTCCTTCAGTTATTTGCCTGGGACTTGAAAGCGAGGGAGGGGAGTAATGTGGAAAGAAAGAACAATGCCTAGAAGATGGAGTGATGTTATACAGAAAAGTGAAAAAAAAATCATCTGGATTTCACAGCTGGAGAATGTTTTTGGAACCAGTCTGAGCAAGCCTTAGTCCAGTAGGCACTTCAAACTGGTAAGAATTCCCCTTTGCAAACATCAACAAAAGCACTTATCTAAAAATGGCTAAAATTATTACACATTTTAAGGGCATAAAATTTAGTCTAGAAGCAAAAACTACACATGGCGTTAAAAGGAAAGGGAACAAAAGTGAGAAAAATTTAGATTTGCTGATCAGCAGTGCTGACATTATAGAAATTCATCACATACTTCCTTTCATGGATGCCCTTTTATTGATTAAACTGGAAAAAGCTCATTTCATCACTTAAAACACTGACAGCTGTTCAGATCAGTAGGAGAACAATAAACCAAAAATACATAGCATACCATGTGTCATAAAAGTTTATACTTCCTGGTAAAAAATGGTGGAACTGACATAGATCAAGATTGTTAGACAACTGACTGTTTTATCAGCAAGAAGTGTTTTTACACCCAAGCCTGTGTTTTTATAAATCCACTTTCACTACACAGTGACTGCATTGGTTTCTCAAGACACATACACTCTATATCAGAAATGCATTGCAATTACCTGCACAGTCTGGAAGATTGTATCTGGCCATCAGAGATGCTCAGCTATTTAATTTGAACTCATTCTTCAGCCAGAGGCTCAGAAACTGCCTGTCCTTTTTGCAGGGCACACCTCACCTCAGCTTCTCCACTATGCACACATGAGCACTTATCCCAGATTCCTTACTAAGACTTTCTATCCATCTTGTGCCCCTGCTTGCCAGGGAGGGTAAATGCCTTCTTTATTGTTCCACAAAAACATTTCATGGGTCATAAAGTTTACTTTTGCTTTCAACTGTGTGACAGTAATGCTTTCATTACATAAACAGCCCAAGAGAACAAACTGGAAATTAAAAAGTATCCTATTACCTACTTAATTCTGTGTGCTATTTCCAAGCACACATCTTAAAGGAAACATAGCCCAAAAGACTTCCACTTAATAAGACAGAAGACTTAAATTGAATTGGTGGTTTGCGTCCCTGATTCAAAAGAATGGTGCCAGCCTTCAAAGGCTGCAGTGTCAAAAATAAGCTGTGCTGCTGCATATATATTTTCAATACATACATACAGGTATATGCATATGCATGTATCTCCCTTCTGTTTCTATAGAATTTAAGCTTCCAGAAGCAAACTGAAGTAACTCGGGTTCCCAAAAAAGCACTCTGAATAGAAGCTACAGTATCTCTTTCCAAAATTTTCCCCTTTGGAATCAATTTTCCATTTCCTTCTATCAATGACAACAGAAAAAATGTGGTAGTTTCTTATCTGAGACTGAGCTAATGTTATGTTGTGTCACAAACTGAGGAATCTGAGAAGGATACGACATGGGACTGGACCAACCAGTGGACCAGCAGAGGTGTGAGAAAGGGCTGGGAAAGAACTACAGGGCTAGGCGGCAGGTGGGTGTACTTGGTGGCATCTCTAGGTACGTCAGACAGACACTGCCCTGATAATGGAACACAAAGATTACAACAGACCTGACTGTACTTCCCATTACAGCTTTACAGCTGAAACACCCTGGCAGACACACCTGCGAAGACTGCAAAAAGCATTTTGCACAATAAAGACGTCAGCAGCACAGTGGCATAGATTTTTTGTCATTATGACAGGTATTTGCCAGCACATGTCACTCGTAAATACATTCTTGTACATACATTACAGGTTATATGTTACATGGATACAATGTCACAGTAAATTTCTGTATTATAATTTGTACATAAAAATAAATATTCACATGACAAGCTGATGAATCTGCAGTGTTAAAATCTGAAAGCAAAGACCTGCAGACACATGACATGAAATGCTGATCCATCAGGAACTAGACCAGAGAAGAGCTGAAACATCTCCCACACTTTCTTTGGTAATTCACAGTTAGAACATCTATTTTTAACACTGAGTCCCTGAACTTTAAAATTCTCAAAAACTGTGGGAAAATTTACACTAACTCCAGGCATTTAGCTCACTGACAGCACTTAGATTATGGTTTGACAGCACAGTGAGTTGATAGAACACTTTATTCCTAGAAAAAGGGACAAGTCTTGTTCTGTCCCTCCACATATTCCTCTCTACTCTGAGCCATGCAGCCCCACCAGTTACTTTTGCTATGTCTGACACTCTCTTGGCTATGAACCTTTTTACTCGCTTAACCAGTAGAAACTATTTTTGGCTCGGACATGGAAAACAAGAAGAAGGAATCAGCAAAATAGAAGAAGGAAGAAAGGAAAGGAGAAAGGAAGATCTCTCTGTGTCAGTGGATATTTACATTTATTACAAATTGGAAATCCTCACATTAAATGCACAAGGTCAAAGAACTGCATAAAAAAGCCAAAATACTTAACTCAGTCCTTTATTGATGGAATATATAACACTAAAACCAGCAAAATGCCTCTCATAATATTATACTAACTAAAATAAACTAGAAACAACTTTTCAACTATTTACATTTTCACAGCCTATAAAATTTTCTTCTTTGTCTTCACCTTGGATGGTGCTTTCATACCTACAGACATATTACCTGTCCTTCTCTTCAGCTGATACAACTGAGCCTTCAAAACATCTCTGGTACTCATCTCACTTCTACTCCTGACTTTGCTCAATATTCTCCTGCATAACAAGGAATAACACAGACTTCCGAGACCTACCATGGATAGACAACATTCCAAATCCTTCCCAAAAAGGATTAAAAAGGGCTCTCAGAGCTGATTCCTGAAAAATAAGGCAGCTAATACCCAGGACTGCACCATGTTTATAGCACTAAAGAAGACTGGACAACTCTATATAAAGAATGCTCTGCTCTAAATTCAAAACTAGGCAGAGTTACAGTATGATCTTCTGTAATCTCCTCAATATTACGGGAGAGAAATGTAATTGTCACTTTATAGAGGATTTTTCTACGGAGTCTAGTCTATAACAATCTTCCAAGTTAATTCCAGAACCTAAGGAGAGAACAAGATGCCTCCAAAGGGCACCTCATTACAGAGGTTTGAAGAGTGAGTCATGAGAAGGCAGGAAGATGCTCTCAAAGAATAAGCTGCTTGAACTTCTCAGCGAGTAAGATTCTTTCATATTTTGAAAAGAACAAAGATACCTAAAGAAGAACTACTCAAGCTTATGCAAGTGTCAGCATCAACCTATACTATCATTATATAAATCTCCTTGTCCATTTCTGAACTATGCAGTTAGATCACACCACAAAACCGAGAACACACTTATGACTGAAAAAGGATTAGCAGGTCTTTTCAGTTTCAATCATTTAAAAGGTGCTAAACTAGGATGATGGATAACTTCTTCCATTAGTATCATTTCTACATCAGCATTAATTGTTTTTCCCTGAACCATGTAAAATATGATCACACAAAAAAATCAACACTGAAAGAAAGAAGTGCTGTTGACTTTGTCAGAACCTCGAGTTAATGAGAGAAATTTTTCCTTGGTAACAACAAAGATTGCCTTTATATTATCTGCATTTCCCCTGCACCACAGTAAAGACTTCTTCCACTTATTTGCCCAGGAACATCAAAGACAGTCTCAGAAGATCTACAGAATTTCTTTATGTAAACAAACTGTTTTAATTAGCTTCATGTGTGATATGAAATCTATCAGAAATTAGCATATTTGACCAAAATCTGCACTACAGTCAGTCTCTTCCAGAATGTTTTATTTGCATGAAATATTAGATGAAACAGAATGGGTTTTATCAGAGCAGATTAGGTACATGTAGCAGTATTTTTATTTTCTTTTTGTGTACATGTTAATAACCACCATCTTTACATAAAATGCCCAGTGGGCATTTTCTAATGAACATAATCTATTTACAAGATACATCAGTTTTGAAAAGTGAAAGATTTGGCTCTTCTGAAAACTGGCTCACACATGTAACTGCTTCGAAAAAGCTTTTATTCTGAAACAGATGCAAAGTCTAGTGGCAAGAGATGATATGGAAATACTACCTCACATACATGTCAATGCAAGGTAGAAATACATGCATTGTCAGGGAAGTCTACGAACTGAAAACAAAGAAGAAAATTATTGTTTTGTTTCTCCAACTTCCGCTATAGCCGCTTTTCAGTACTTCATTTGAAATCTCACTCTTGTTCAGAGAATTTGGGAAGCAAGCATATTAAGGCACCTAATCTTAGCATCCCTTGAGAAGCCTGAATAAAAAGCTTTGTCTTTTCTGTCTGTGTGCAAAGCCCAATGTTTTAACCTTCCTCATGTTTCAAATTCTGCTTTTGTCAGAAGTGGTCTCCATCTCTCTGAACAAGTCACAGGCTGGGCTGAGACAGCAGAGCATTAGATTTATATCAGAGTATGGGAGTGTGTCTTAGACATGTAAGCAAGAAAATGAAACGTTTGTTAGCATGAATAAAACATAAGGAAGACTCAGCACTGGATGAATTTGGGTCTCAGACCTGCAGCAGACAATTGCCCCCAAGTTGTACCGAAGTACCAAGGTTTGTCCCAACTCAGATCTCATGAGAGGTCAATCCTGCAAGTTGGGGAGGTGTAGGCTGGATAGCAGGAAAATGTTTTTGACCTAGACAGTGGTTGGGCACTGGAACAGGCTCCCCAAGGAAGCACCAAGCCTGACAGAGTTCAAGAAGTGTTTGGATAATACTATGAGGCACATGGTGTGACTCTTGGGGTGCCCTGTGCAGGGCCAGGAGTTGGACTTGATGATCCTGATGGGTGTCCTTCAAACCTAGCATATTCTGTGATTATACAGCCCCTCCCCATTCTCTCTGTGTCCTTTATGCATCTGTACCTCCTCCCACTCCCTTCTGCCTGTGCTGCTCTGTGCCACAGCTGCACTCCTGTCACGGTGGCTCTCACAACCCTAGTGAGGGCTCTTGCAAGCAGCATTGTGATATTGCAAACATTCAAAACCCTGACAGCTATTATGGTGCACTTGCATCTCCCAACCACTCTTGTAGGCACCACAGCTTCAGTATGCTCATTTTCAATCTTGCAAACAGTGCAGCTTGGTGAGGCTGGCATTGGAAAGACATGTGAGTGAAACTGTGAGCCAGCGCTTGGTTTATGCATTGGGTTAGCTAAAACTACATGCATGGTGTCGTATTGACATTGCACATTTAGAGAATGCTTCATTTCTAGGTGCTTGCTCATGCCACCTCCACATATTTTCTGAGGAGAAACCTGTTACAGCACTGCCTCACCACAGATTTCTGCTCTCAGCTCAACTGCTGCCACGAACCCCCCGCACAGTCAGCCTTCCCCATCTCTGTATGTAATTCCAGCATCTCATTTCCTAATTGAAAATGCTTTGTACTGTAATGTGAGGAGAGAGCAAACAAGCAAGGACACCTCATGTCTTACAATCGAATCCATTTGATTTGAGCAGTATCATATTTCCACTGATCCGCCTGCAGTAAGTGTGCCTTTGGAATGAAACAACATACAGCTAGATGCTGCTCTTCAATCCATAACCTGCTTTGCAGGGTACCAGAGATGCAAAAAGGGACTGCAACACATTATTCTTCAATGCCTTCTGGTTGCCAGTTAGAAAATCCCAAGTCAGTGCAAACCTTTAGTCAAAGGGAAATTTTGTTCTGCTGGTGCCAAGCTTTGCATAGCAGAGCCAAGCACAAATGCTAAGAGTTGAAGTGAAATCATGCTAGTCAATGATGCAGAGCCTGCTTCTGCAAGCAGCAGTCCCTTTGAATTAAGGGTTATACCTTGGTCAGCACATTGAACTCCCACTGTGGGCCCTGAGATGCCAAGAACGAGGTCAAAGAGGTGCAACATTATTAATGTCATGTTTTAAGAACAAACCATTGTCCACTCTGCCTAACTGTGCTTTCATTCCTTCTCAGCCTTTATGCTCATCAGTTACTGAGTGCTGGGGTTTTGCTGTACTAGTTTTGTTAATCATTATATATTCTATATTGCATTTAGCATTTCATCAAGCATGAAAAAACCCAGACTTGCAGAGGATAGGTCACAAGGAAATAGAACTTCAGAACAAAAAGAGAAATAGATTTAAGTAAAAAGGTCAGTTTAAAATAAGAGGATTTTTTCCTAGCTCAATTGAGTCTGCATTCATTTTCAATTTAAATAACCAATAAAAAAATGAAGTATTAAGTCATTACAAGGACCAGACAATTGTCAGAGCTACACTGGGTTAAACTCAAATTCAACTGCAGCAACAGCTCTAAGAAAGTCTAGTTAAAATAGAAGCAATGAGTAAACAATTTCTTTTCCCTCCCACTCCCTTTTGTACTTCTGCAATGCACAGAATTCTTAGTTACAGGAATATAACATTTATGCTACATTTCTGTGCTTATGTAAACCTTTACAATCTTGCTGATGGCTGCAAATTTATAAAGCGCCCGTAAACCCTTTCAATCAAATATACTCAGTTACGTGCCAGGGAATAATTACCACTCTCTGTTGCAATACGACATAAATCCTTTCAAACTCAATTCTGCAACATTTGCAACAAACAGCTCAGCCTCAGCAAAGACAGTGTTAAAAGACCTGCAGTGGATGGTGTTCAAGGCAAGAAGCATAATTAAACTTTCCAGTTATTTTCTTAGTCCGTTCCCCAGACATGCAATCTTACAACACCCAAATCATCCCTATGTGTTATTAGAAGAAAGCAGTTTTCCTTGTTCCATGCTGGGAAATGCAAACAGGCACCAATACCAAACATACAGGACACTCACTTTTCCACAGTCCTTGTGTAAATGACACAATACACTGAGGAATACATGGTTTAACCACTGCTTCACCATCTCATGGCTTTTTCAGACATTCTACTTTCTGCTAAGGACAGAAGCAATAGAAAACTATGAGGTAGATTAGAAGAAAACAAAAATAAAACAACCCTAAAATGTTATGCCTGTTAGTAAGGTAGCACGAATGCTGTGGAAGATAAAGCTATTTTCATCTGCCCACCACTGAGTCTGTAACTTGGAACCTGCTGTTCATCCTGGTCTCTAATGTACAAATCAGGGGCAATAAAGTTCTTAAATAAACTGTTTTGATAGTAGCAAAACTAATGAGGCCTGACCTGCTGCAGATTTTTGCCTTATAGGTCATGTCCCATTTGGATTCTCTGCTGCTTAGTAAGTGGTGAGCTGATATTGCAGCCTTTACCACCATAAGTCTCCTCTACCCACATGTGAATTTTCATGAAACTTGAAGGAATTGCACACCTTTGAAGTCTCTACCTCCCTCCTGAATTTTCCTGAAATTGGTCAACATGTTAAAAAACATAGAGAACAGAGAAAGACACAGACAAACATTACAGCTTTATAAATCTTATTCCTTTGGGAAATCCAGCTAGAAACAAAAGTTAAAGCAAAGCAATACTTGTTAATACACCACTGACACTTAAAGGCAATGCAAAAAAGAGTGATATTACGAAAGAAGGTTGTCTACAAATGGTGAGAATATGACTGCATTCTATGAAGAACAAGACAGGAAATGACAACTACTTCTAAGTAAAGTAGTTACTTGTGAGTAAAACACAAGGTAAATCCATCAGTTCCTCCTCTGACCTTAAGACCACTCTCAATTTATAGCATTGAAACCTCTGCATTATGAAATCAATCGTATTTTATGAAGCTTGTCTATAACCAGTCTACTGTAAAGTGCACATTGGACATGCTGTTATTCAACCAAGACAGCTATTTTTTGCAAAGAGCAAGGAAAGTGTTAAGAATTTTTACCCATTCCTTCATTCTTCTTCATACACCTTCCTTTACCCAGATGGCTCAGAGATTTTCTATGAATTCCTCATATAAAGAAAAGCAAAGGACTTGGAAGACCAAGCTGAATCTACAAACAAATCACACATATCTCACATACCCTCTGACACAGCCCAGGAATCTTGACAGCAAGAGCTCTGGGGTTTTTTTCTTCTTTTTCTTCTATTTAACATACAGTTTCAGGAAAGTGTTCCTGACAAAGTTCTTGTGCAGGATGAGATCAAATGTTAGAGTAGAGCTGACCATGTAGCTTGCTGCTGCTCAAATTGGTATTTTGCTCACTCGCCATCCTTTTCCCCTGTCTTGGTCCTGGCCAAGATCTGGATCTTACCTAATCCTGCCCAAAATCTGGAGTTTATCTAATCCTGCCCTTGGTCAAGTCAACTCAATAAACCAGCAGAAAAGTAAATTCAGTAAAACAAAGCAAGATGCTTTTGTCATGCCTTGTACAAATGAAGCAATTGGCCAATTCATACACCTTTAAAACTTCTCAGAAGCAGTAAAAGAAATTACTAACATTTTGAGGCAGATGCAGCACTTTTAAGTCAGCTGGAAATCCCTGCTTTTCATACTTAATACATTCTGCTAAAAAAAAAAAAGGAAAAGGGCTGTTACTTACAATTTGCCTTCTGTTTTCTACGAGGTAGATGCCAACAATCCCCAGGAAAGATCCAAAGCCAAGCTAAGGCAAAGAACAAAACCAACAGAAATGCATGAGGTCAGCTAATTTGGTCAATGTACCAACACATACAGTGACATCTGAGCTGATGCATCACAGAGATGGGCTAACTGAAGTGGGTCGGGGATAAGGGTGAAGTTATTGTTAGACATAAATCATATAATGTAATGGGGAATGGCCAGAACAGCTCTTTGATATTTCAGTGCAAAATTTGTCACATAATAAACAGAAGCCTGTATAGATATGCTTCTATAATCTGACAACCGTTACCATTTTCACATACGATTTTACACACCATAAAGAAAAAATTAAGTGAAGTAGGAGAAAAGAGCATTTACATTTAGTCCATACATCATTAATTTGGAAAACTCCAAAGCTTTAGGCAACTGCAAACAGTTTTCCTCAAAAGAACTGATGTGTTCCTGCCACGCAAATAATGCAAGTTCAAACCCTTGGAGCTAGGTTTGTTTGAGTAAACACTATTACACATGCCAGAAAAACTCCTTGCTAAAATGCTAAAAGGACCAGTACCCTCAGCTGCATCACCAACAGCCACAGAAGAGAGAGTAGGAAGGAACACTGGAGTAAGCTGGCCCTAATGTTCCTACCAGCGTTGCTTCAACGCTGGGATGGCATGAAAAGCCCCCTCTTATGATGGGTCCATGAAGGCTTGGAGCAGTAGAAACACCTTGTTTTCATGGTTAACATGAAGTAAAGCAGCAACAGGTGAGACCAGCCTTTCATCAGACCTTCCTGGAGTCAGGACTCCCATTGGGCTCATGTTGACTCAGAGAAACGCGACTTCCTTGGTGCCAGACATCTGCTGCCCATAGATACAGAAGAAGCCACAGCAGGATTGCAGGTGTCAACAGGCTCTTTCCATAGGGCTCCCTCCTTGGCTTGCCCAGCTGCACATTGCCCTGTGATCAGTTCAGACTCAATTCAACATCACTTCCATGCTCTTTGCTCTCCTCTTCACAAGGGTTGACATTCCTTCCTGCCCAGACACAGCGTCAAGTCACCCCCTCATCTTCACCCAACCCACTCCATGGACAAGGCAAGACATTTCTGCTCAGGAATCAAAGCCACTCTCTGGAACAAGGTCTCTGAGCTGAGCTCAGAGCCTTTCCTCCAAGAGCAAATTAAGTTTTTAAGGACTGTATGTCCCAGCCATGGGCTTGAGCAATGTCCGTAAATTCCTTGCTGGTACGCACAACTGCTCACAGCAGAAAGCAAATCCCCCACGAGCACTTCACTTGCTCAGTATCACAAGAGGAATCTGTCACTCACTTTCAAGAAAGCAAATGTAGGGAAAGAAGATTTGCTTTTGAATGCTTTGGGAAGATTTATGTGAAAAGGAGGTACAAGGACTAAAAGCAGAGACTTTGAAGGCGTGCCCAAGTGCCCCATGCTGACAGTTAAACAGTAGAGAAATTTGGAACTGTGAGCAAGGACACCCTGTTCAGGAGACAGCAACTTCGTAAATTGAGATAACTACATCAAAATGACAACTGGTTCCAAGCCCCATTTTTCATTCCAACAGGAACAACTTAAAAAGGCCCATTTACAGCTGATGCAGGGGGCACAAAATGGAGTAATACTATCAATTTGAAGTAAAAAACTACCAAATACAGAACAATAGCAATTAAATTACAAGGAGTGGAACCATACAGATCACAATGTAAGCCACAGGGTTCCTGAGATTGGTTTAGGGTCATATGAGCTGCTTTTTCTGTCTGTTTAGACAACAAGCTGTTTGACTTGGGAACTCTGGGAGTCCAGGTCAATACGGTGACAGGGACCCCTAGACCATGTTGAAAGATTATAAAAATAGCAAATGAAAATAATACAAGCAAGTAGCCACAGAGAGGTGACAATTAAACATTTGAGCATAAACAATATTGATAAGGAAGTGAGGCTGAAAAAGTTTCAACTCTGTCTTTGCAGACCATTTCAGGACAGCCCAAACTGATGAACAAGCAGTAATCTACTAAATGCAGACACTTTCCAAAATGTAACATTATACTGACTCATCTGCACACAGAAATCTTTTATGTTCAATTACTTTGCATGCAGATAATACCTAGCTCTACAAAGATGTATTTTGAAAAAGTATTTTCTCAAAAAAAAAGCCAAGGACAAATGACAAACGCAGGGAAATCAAGGCACCTAATTCTCCTTGAAGCCAGGGGGAACTAGGCAGAAGCCAAAATATATTACAGATCTAACCTTGAAGCTCTTCTGCAATTGCTTCTAGATGCAAGTAAATCTATGCCAGTGGATAATGTGATTCATCTGCATAGGTGTTTGAAAGGTAGGGTTAATTCTGGATGTTTTTTAAGATCAAAATTTCTTACCTAAAGTCTGGAGATTTACATCTCATCTACCAGCTTAAAATTAATATTTTACTACTGAATTCTATGAGAATTAGAATTTATTTTTAATTTAAATTAACACTGTCCTCATATTCTTTCTTTCCTCTGAGAACAGCAGTGAAATATGTAGTGTTGAAATCACTCCCTTGGCTTTAGGCATCTAGAAGTTTGGGATCAGTGCTAAGATGGTTTTCTAAGCTCCCTCTACTGTCGGCAAAGAAGAGAAGCACCTTTCCAGGGCTATTCAGCTCATCCCGAAAGAGGTGGCTGACTCTGTGCAAGGAGGAGAAACCATCTCATGGAGATGGTGGGAGGTGATTCTGTCCCTCTGCTCTGCTCTGTTGAGACTCCACCTGGAGTACTGCGTTCAGTGGGGGCCCCAGCATACAAAAGACATGGACTTGCTAGAGCAAGTACAGAGGAAGGCCACAAAGATGACCACAGGGCTGGGACACCTCTCCTATGAGGACAGGCTGAGATAGTTGTGGCTGTTCAGCCTGGAGAAGAGAATGCTCCAGGGAGCCCTTATTAGTGCCTTCCAATTCCTAGAGGTGCCACACAAGAAAGCATGTAGTAAGAGGACAAGGGCAAATGGCTTCAAAGTGAAACAAGGTAGGTCTAGATAAGATACCAGGAACAAATTCTTTACTGTGAGGGAGGTGAGGCACTGAACAGATTGCCCAGAGAGGCTGCAGATACCCCATCCCTAAAAAATGTTCACGGACAGTTTGGATGGGGCTTTGAGCAATCTGGTCTAGTGGAAGGCGTCCCTGCCCACGGCAGGGGAGTTGAGATGATCTTTAAGATCCCTTCCATCCCAAACCATTCTATGATTCAATGATAGTCCATCTGACAATGCTGCACTGGAATCAGTCACCTCTGGCAGTGAGGCAGGAACACAGGAGTCTTGTCACACACCTCTGACCAGGCTTTTGGCAAGATACCATGTAAGATTCGCACAGCACCTTTAACTCTTGTTGAATGTTTGTGATATTTAGTACCTTGATGACATGTCCACTAACAATTATGCATCACTCTTTCCAAGCTACTTCAATAATCCATTGTGTGTGCACAAAAACAATAATGAATTTTATGAAAATTATATAGCTCCAATAATCTTTTGAGAGGGAAAATTAATAAAAGGTTTTCTTTTCAAAGTGTTCTAATAAATTCTTACTATTCTATCTGGTTACTAATGACTCCAAGATTCAGAAAAAAATACTTAGTAGATGATATTTTTCAGATGACTGAATAGACATTGTGTTATTCCTAATATAAACCAAATACTGAAATAACTTGTTTTGTGCACAGGGGTTTATTATTTTTTGCATTTGTTAAAGGCAACAGTTTAAAAATGAAACTTCTTTTTAGGGAATGAATGCAGATAATGTGGTCTTTTAAAAGATTTTAATTCAAACTATGGAAGAAGTGACCTTTATCAGTATTATCCTATCTATTTTAGGTTAATGAAAGGGAAATTCATTATTTAAGGTCTTATTCTTGGAACTGCTTATTGTTCTATTTTTAAAACACTGCTCCTTATAGATCATTATCCCCAAATTATCTTTCTGAAAGTCCTGTTCTCAGCATGACACGAAGATGTAAGAGGACCTGTTTGGGAGGAACAATTCTAACGCACAAATTATCAATGGCAATGCAAAATGTACTCACAGTATTAAAAGGCACATATTCTTCTTTGCTAATTTAATTCCACAGAGAACAAGAAATAAGGGTACTTTACAACATATTTTGGCAGTGATGGAGCCACGTACCTAAACGGGTGTCGAAGCACGTGAGTTTCTTTCATCACTTTGCACCCTCTACCTCCACTTGGCTGACTCAGGGAGACCAAATGAGGTAGATGGGCCCTTCTCAATTTGCTGCCTGTACTCCTCATACTTAAAACTCAGCCCAGGTATTTAACTTTTCTTTTTTCTTTTTACTCTAGGGGTTACCATGCTTTTGGATATGACTTATCCCTTCTGAGATCAGAAAGGGCCATGGAGCTGTCAGGGTTGACCTCCTCTGCTCCCTAACAGCCTCTCCTTTGGGATACTTGAGAAAACAGTTCACCCCGCTACCTTATCACATGCTGGAACTAGATCAAAACAAAGGAGCATCTCTCTCCTGTGAAATGCAAGGGGACTGATTTTCTCTTTTGTTTTTTCCCCAACCAATCTGAGCTTCCCACTTACAGTTGATAATAATTTATCTGGATGTACCTAATAACCTAAAATAAGGTTTTTTTACTTACAACAATGCCTGGGTAGTAGCCTCCCACGGTAACATTTTCTGTTCTTGTGGTAGCTGCCAGACCTATGGTCAGTATGAAAACAGACACCACCAGCAGTGCGACTGTGAACCAAAGTGAAGTCTTCTTCCTTTTTGCAAATTGTCCTGTAGGGAGTGGGGAAGGGGTGGGAAAAAAAAAAAAAAAGAGCTTTTCATTGCAATCATGGCAAAACAAATACAAACTAATGGAAGATTTTCTCTTGTTAATATTTTCTGTTGTTAACCCACTGTTGTTCCCTCACTAAGGAAAACTGCTGGCAGACAACAGCAGGAATTAGAAGCCACAGAGTTAGCTACAGTTCAGCATAGCTTAATGCACACGTCCTGGGTACAGGCGTGAGATGAGTTTTTATTAACCTGAACTGTAAGTCAGTGACAACACTAATTATGCCTTGTCTTTAGTAATGTTTATAATTAAGCATTGCTCACATTGGTTAGTCAGAACCTGCAGACATTAAACACTTACTAAATTAAGTGCCAATGTGACTTTACCTGGCCAGAACATAAAAAATGTATATTTTAAACAAGATTACCCGAAACTCTGCATGCCATCATGAAAATGAATGTGCTCTTCATATTTACCAGTGTAAGCAATCTGTATCCCTGAAGCAAAGCTGTAATACAGCTGGTCAGGCAATGACAGATGAGACTTTTCAAACAGTAGCAGCTCAGTGAAATACATTCAGTCTCACTGGAATCTGGATTCAGATGCCCCAAAGTGAAAAACAGCACTCTCACCTACAGCTTTCAGCCTGCTTCAAGGCACTTGTTATTATGACTACGTATCTGAGCTGCAGCCACAGGTGACCAACATCAGGGCCCCATCCCACAGTACAGACTTACGTAAGGCTGATTTTAAAAAAGCCATTGATACATGACCCTAACTAACAAAGGGCACACAAGTGAATCAAACTGTGGCACCCATTTCTGGTCTTCTTGCTTTGAAAGGCAAGGCAAAAGTGTACAGGAGCACCGGGCCATGTGATGCCATGCTACCTTAGACTGCACGTGGGCAAGGCAGAGCTCCTGAGAGAGCACAACCTGGCCAAGCAGAGGGCTGATGTCTCTCCCTCCATGATCCCACAAAGCTGCCTGCATGCCCAGTCTGGGGAGAAGGCAGAAGCTGTGATATTCACGGAATACAGGAGGCAGCAGGGAGGAGCAGGTGAGAGGGGGGGGCAAGCTTGCATGGGTCCGGCTCTGGGGCTGCTGCTGTAAGCAACGGCAGGGAAAATGCAGGAAAGTCAAAAAGCATGCAGAAGCCATTTGCAATGAGTCACTTGAGTTCTGTGGCCAATTTAAAATCAGGTAACTCTGTCAAATTTTTAGAGTACAAAAGCCAAACTAGTTCCGTGATTCCTGCAAACCAATTCAATTTTAATTAGTTAAAAAACACATCTATAACAAAAAGCTGCGTTTGCTGACATTTCTCCAGTAGAGCAACCAGCCAAAATGAGTCCAATCTTTCAGTATGAAATACAAGAAACTTTTCTGAAGACAAGTATCATCTATTGAGCTTATGCAAGCTTCTTTCACCTGCATCTTTCATCTTCCTGCTAAAGATAAAGAAATAATTTGTAAGACTCTCCAAAAACCTCTTCTCCAGTCTGTGCCCCTCTGTCTGCCTCTGGCAATTTCCTGTTAACCCATAGAGGGTCACTGGGGACACGGAAGTGGAGAGGTTCTTCATTATCAATCAGTTCTTCCCCAAGTATACGGGGTTGAAGACAGTTCTTTCAATGAAGCCAGTTCACAGGGCCAAGAGGGAAAAGCAGACTTCAGATGTGGAGCTCCAAAAATCAGCTATCCTTCCCATAAGGTGATTCATTCAATATATCTACCAGATTGTAAATAATATCTGAATGCCCTTGCCATACTCTTAACATCTTTGAAAAGTCATGGAGATCGAGGAATCCCAAATAACTGAAAAAAGGCAAATACTCCATCCTTTTTTAAAAATACCAAAGTGATGATTGAGGAATTATAAACCAATCAACCTCACTTTGGTTCCTGGGATGCTGGGACCAAAAATACGGAGTAAATTCTCTTGTTGTGGTTCCTGGGATGCTGGGACCAAAAATACGGAGTAAATTCTCTTGTTGTGGAGGATTTCTGGCCACTTAAGGAAAAGGCAACCAGCAACAGTTAGCAGGGATTTACCAGAGCCAGGTCATGTCTGACCAGCCCAGCTGCCTGCTGTGGCAAAAGAGTGGACTTGTGGAGCAGAGGATGCCTTTTACCTTAATTCTAGCAAGTTTTTTAACATGGCATCATCCTTCAACATCCACATAACGCAGCTGGGATGTCATGGCTTGGATGGGTGCACAAGCAGATGGCTAAAAAAATTAGCTGTACTGCTGGGTTCAGAGTGAGTGGTTAAGGAATTGTACTCTACCTGGAAGCCAGTAACAAGCGCAGTACATTGGAGGTCAGTCCTGGGATCTGCCCTGTTTAATTTATTCATTCAATATCCTAGAGAAAGGCCTACTCATCAAGCTGGCAGGTGACACAGAAGTGTGGGCCAGTCAACACCCTGTAGGGCATCATTCCCACTCAAAGGGATACAGGCAGGATGGAAAAATGGGGCAGCCTGCAGAAAAAAAACTTGTAAGCAGAAAACTTAGAGATCCAACAGAAGATGCGAAGTCCTGCGCAAAGGAAGGAGCAGCACCTCACAACGATACAGGTAAGGGACTGCCAGGCCAGGGGGCTGCTCTGCTGGAAAGGACCTGGGGGGTATTGACAGACAGTGAGCTGAATATGAACCAGCAGTGTGCCCCAGCAACAGAATCCTGGGCTGTATTAAGAGGAGCATCATTAGCAGATCAGAGGAGCAACTACACCTACTTATTCAGCACTTTTTAGACCACATAACATTACACCCATTTTTGGGCCCCCAGTACAGGAAATACATAAATGAACTGCAGTGAATTCAACAGAGGACTGCAAAGAAGGGCTGGTGCACTTGCTGTATGAGAAGAGGCTGAGGGAACAGGGCTTGCTCAGCCTGGAGATGAGATGACTTTTGGCAGGGCTAGTGGCAGTTTTCCAATGCCTATGAACTGTTGTCGAGAGAACAGACTCAGGCTTTTCATAATGGCGCACAGCAGGAGGAGAAAAGACACCAGACAAACTGAAATACAAAAAAGTGTTTCAGATTGGGTATAAGGAGAAAAAAATTCAACATTAGGACAGTCAAACACTGGAATGGGTTGCCCAAAGAGGTTGTGCTGTCTCCACCTTTGGAGGTTTTCAAGATTCAATCAGAAAAAGCACTGAGCAATTTAGCCTGATCTCATAGTTAACTCTGCTCTGAGCAGGATGTTGGAATAGAAACTTTCTGAGGTACCTTTCCACGTGCATTTTTCTGTGAGTCTGTGGTTTTATGATAGACAAGACAGCTAGACTGAAAGCAGGTTGGATATGTGTGCTCACAGCACTGTTACAAAACTACAGCTGCAATGTAGACATACTCTCCAGGGACACAGGAGCACAAACCTTCTGGAAGTGCAACAGATCCTCCTTGGCAAAGAGTTTTTGAAGCCACTGAATGCTTTCATGAAAAGTCCTGAGGAGCCAATCCTGCACGATTTTCTCAAAGCAACACCAGTACTGGCAAAGGTTGATCAGATTGCATGGAGATAAACTACCGGTCCAACCTCCCCTCCCAAGCTGAGGTTATCAAAAATGAAAGATACAAGTTTGGTTGCCCAGACTGAGTTTGCTGGAAAACATCTTAGGAAAAACATGCTCTTATTTGTTATTGGAGTAAACTGGATGGGGAACTAGTGAGGCAGAACAGAAAAGGATGTCATAATTTGTAGGGACATTTCTTGGACTGAACTACACTAACTTTGAAATTTATACATGCCAGAAGGCAGTTATGTACATAATACCCTTCAAGCCTCACAGTCATTGATCTTTTATCACCTGCACCTTAAAGCAGAGGCAAATATCCAACTGGGTCTTCTCTTTCTCATCGTCCAGTTTGGAAACTCTGGTAACTACAAGTTGTTAGTGACAAACTCCACCATTAGGAGAGATGACTTACAGGCAAGGAGCACAGAAAGGCCCCTTCAGGAGCAGAGGCCGGGACATGCACGGACTTGTTCACAAAGACTTCCATATGCTCAGAGAAGATGGGAAGAACTCAGGTTTCAATTGGTTTCTACCCTAGCTGTTCAGATTTCCTTAGTCACAACAATGAAGACTACATGCATATAAGCCACCAGCATATTGGGAGCCATATGTAATATTTGCAAAGCAGTATACTATCTCTGGATAAAAAATACTGCAAAGGGTTCCTACTATTCGCACCCTTCTGTAATTTCAGTCATGTTGGCTCCCAAGATCTTTTGAATCTTTGTTTACTGCTGCTTGTAGCAGTTGCCATGCAATTTATTTGGATCTGTTTTTAATGTACCTGCCAGTGAAAACCCAATGCCAGACTTTTCTGTGAGAAGCCCTGTCCACAGCTCAGTCAGTGTGTGCCTGGCCCAGCCTTCTTCCCTGACACTCTGTGGCAAGGCTCGGACCAAATGCTGGCCATATACAACGATAGAAGTTAAATTAAGATCAGAGGAAATGCTGCTGTCAGTATTTGTAGGCTGAACTTTCTTCCAACACAGATGTTCCTGGAGTGCAGGAAACAGTTAATATAGGCTATTCACTTTCCAATTTTTTAATACTGAAGTGACTCTCAGAATAATTTGAACATTTATGACCTTTAACTTCTTTAACAATGATTCAGTATGAATATTATAAACTCCTAGTCTGAACCTGAATGCAATTTAGTTATAACTTAGAATTCTTATATTTAGCATACCAAACATCAAGCTTGTAGAAAGAAATCTTCTTGTCACATCCTTATTAGCACTAGCTTGAGGCTGGGGTCGGTAGAGGTTGTGAACTTGTTACTACCTTCTATTTGCAATATTCCTCAACAATTTTGTCCAGCAAAGTATTAACTGGGTTTTGATACTGCAGCAATGGGCACTACAGATAAATTAGAGAGGTAATGCTGCTTCCACATCACTGGCTTGTGCTCTAGCTGGCACAGACCTAAATTGTGCACAAAAAGGAACAGTTCCAGAAACACTCTCTGCTTTGCTAGCCAAACGTCTGTCAGGCAAAGTACCTGCTTGAGCCACTCAGCCCTGCGACAGCAATGGAAGGAGGGAGAACGCTGTCAGGATAAGGAAGAGAGACACTAAACTGGTGCCTCCCTGGGAGAGAGAAAGGCCCACGGGGAGAGAAATTGAAGATCACCCTCCAGACACCAAAAAGTGTCTGCTAAAGAACATGCTCTGCTGCAATCAGAAAAAAACTTCCATCCATTCATCAGCTGCAGAAAACAAAATTATATTTACAATGTTGTTTGCAATGGCTGGGGGCTAAATTCAGTTTGTAGGAAGACTATGGAAAAATTAACAGGAATGTGGGGAGAGCATATATCAGATTGCAAAGTGGTGGATCTAATGATAAACGGTGGGGTAGGTATCTGAACAAAGCAAAAGAGTGAGTTTAAAAGGAGAATGAATTAATTAATGAGGAAACATATCCGTGGTACAGAACATGGCCAGTGCTCTGGAGAAAGAAAGAACAGAGTGAAACAGCATCTTTCTGCCCTGGAAAACTTGCATACGATCCGCAACCAAACAACAACAAAAAAGGCTACATTTAGCCTAAGGCAACTAGACTTTGCTAGCTTCACTATTCCTTTTAAAACCTATCTTCAGACATCATAAAGTCTGTTAAAAAGTTTGGAATTAATTTTGGCAAGGAAGGAATCACTATAGGATGCAGCAATTTGCAGGGATCACAATCACATTTGTTGAATATTAGCACTACATAATTTCATACCTTCTTCTTTGATCTAGTTAAGGTGATCTAAATGGAAACACTTATTTCAAATAGTGCCCCAGCCCGATGTGTACTAGCATCTCACTATGAGAAAAAAGAGGAATATTTGTAACAGAAAAAAGTGCATTTTTATTATGTAATGAATACTACTAAAAATTGTTACATGTTTCAGAGATATTCAATATTTCAAAGATATAAGGTAATTTAAGTGGGACTTCACCACAGACAGACTATAGTATCAAAGGTATCTGCTGCTTTGCTGCTATTGAGAAAATACTTGAGAGAAGATCTCTGGAGCTAAATTAATATTTTTTTAATTACTGCACTGCTCACTTCAGCGCCATCTCTCTCTCAGCTAGTTTTCAGCGTGCATTTTCCAAACTGTTCTATGCCAGTGAAACTGAATTAATCCTACATTGCCTCCCAAAATTAAATGTGATGGATTGAGATGCTTAGAAGAGATACTCACACCTGCTATTGGTGATTACTTTCCCTTTCCTGATTAAATGCTTGACTTGTCCAGAGTGCTGAACTAATTAAACCAGATGCAACAGTATTCATTTCAAGCCACAAGGCAGCAGCTTTTGTCAGGGCCATCTCTTACCTTTACTGTTAGTTTGTGGAGTAAGATTCCATGAGTGTGTTGTATATTCAAGACCAGGGGTAACAGTTTACGATTCTATTACAAAACAACTCCAAACAAAACAGAACAAGAAAGCAATCCCACAAATCCTGATATACTATGTAGAATAGCAATAGTAAATGATACAGTATCACTATGACTTCACTGCTTTGGCAGCAATTGTTTCCCTAATAAATAATGTAATGAGCAGCTAATCACTAATTTAAAGCTAGCATACAGATACTTCTTTTTCTAATGAGCACCTGAAAACATTTTTAAATTACAGCACTTCTTCCACTGCCACCTTTTCAACACCAACTAATTTTTCTTCGAAGTTTAAGACAAAAATTAAGACCTAATACATTTTTAATCCATCTCTTAAGATCCTTGGGTGCACAGAGAAGTCTCTGCTTATAAGGGTAACACACACTACACAGAGCAAATCTTAGCAATAAGTTCGGTATTTTCTCGACTTCAATGAATTCTGCTGGGATAATGAAATACTTGACCTTTCTTTTGCCTGCGTGTTTGTATTTCAGGGCGTACACTGTAAACACAAGCAGCACAACCACTCAGTAAGGAGAAACAGGAGGAAGGAAATCAACCCAACACCTGTGCCCAGCCCGCCCCGCACCTGCGGGCTCCTCCACCTGCTCCAGCACGGCCGGATGTCCCGCACCAAGCTATCCCTTCGAACGCTAAAGCCCCGGCAAAGGGATTCCCCAAGCGCGGCTGAAGCTCCAAAGAAGAACCGCTATTTTTAAACAGCGAGCGAGAGGACGAGCGGCAGCCTCTGTTCCCGACCCTGCGGGGCACAGCCCGCACGCAAAGCGCCGCTCCGGGCAAGCCCGGCCGTGCAGCCCCCGCTGCCGGACCCCGCGCTCCCGCCGCCGCGTCCCCGGCGCTGCCGCACGCTGCGGGGCAGCTGCGGGGGCTCACCTGGAGGGTCCAGCACGGCCAGCGGACCCGTCACGGCGGGGGCCGGCGGCGGCACCATCATCACCCCGGGGCTCCGCGCTGCGCTGCCCGCACGGAGGGCGCGGGGCACGGCGGG
>VWZG01003376.1:0-18121 GCA_013396735.1 Grallaria varia | reverse complement strand
CTGCCCCCGCCGCGGGGGTTGCTGCCGGCGCGCCGGCCCCCGCTGCCGATCGCTGCCCAGCCAGAGCGCCCGCCGGGTGTTTGTGTGCGCAGCCATCCGCTGCTTGATTCCTTGTGTGTTCGACCCGTGCCCCAGCCGGGGCGTCGCTTCTGCATTTGTTCTTGGCCAGTTTGTCACCTGGTGGAGGTCAGAATTACCAAACTTTCAGCTTTCGTCGTCCCTTCCAAAAAAAACCCCAATTATATAAATCAGAAATAAAATACCCCAACAACCAGAAATACTAATTAAAGAACAGAAGTAGGCATCTCCGAGACACAGGTTAAAACAGGCATAGGCTAAGACAGAAAACATCAGTAGTCAAGAGATAGTACAGCACTGGATTTTTCTTACATGGCATCTTATCAATTTCTCAACTCCCGTGTCTCAGTTTTCATTCCCACTGCAGGTCCTGACCGGTACCCAGGGACTGCTTGTAGTGCTACTGAAGGCAGGACTGTGTGATTTCTGTCTGAAAGAGTCTAGCAACAACTGTGAAGAAATAGCCGAAGGCACTGTGCTGTTTTGGTGCCTGCTGTTCCTTTTGCATGACTTTCCTATGGAGAGAACGTAAAAACATTTTTTTGTGGAAAATGTTTTTCGTAGGCTGCCATGTGCTCTGCTTACATCAAGGTGTGTTCTCCCACTTGCAACAAATGCAGCTCTAGTTAACATTCTTGTTTTTCTTTTGCTCCAACCTGCAAATGTGTGTATGTGTGTATGCATTCAAGTTCTTTAGCCTTTGGCTGATTTCCCCAGGAAGTGGTTGGATGGAAAGAGACACCTTTCTCAGGCACTACCCCTGTAGTCTATGTAGCCAAGCAAGCCAGCAGCTAAGGCCAACCACAAAGCCACTTTTTTCTCTTTTCATCCTCTAATCTAGAAAGGTTGAAGAAAGGAGAAAAAATAGGATAGAGGTAGTATTTGTACTATTAATTACTAATTTTAATAGCATTTATTAAGTAATAGATTGAGAAGGCAGAGATGATGATGGTACAAATAAAACATTTATTTTGAAGTGATGGTGGATAACTGAACAAAATGCCCCAAAATCTGATAAAGACCCTCAGGTTCAGGAATAGCTATGGATAGAGATTTTTATTAATACTAAATAACAGCAAGGGTTGGGGAAGACTTTAACTCCCTAGGCAGTTTGGTAAACAAAGACCATATGCAGCATGTATTATTGGGTGTGATGGGCAAAGACCATATGCAGCATGTATTCTTGGGTGTGGTGGCCAATAAGCTTTATTTACCAACAGACCCTGAACAGACCATGCCTAAAGGGAAGCTGTTCTATAATTCTTTTCAGTGAAATAAAAGTATATTATCAATCCTCTCTTAAATAAGTTGATTATAGAAAACAACCTTTGATGAATGACTCGCATTTTTTACTGCAGATTTCAGGAGAACCAAGAATAGATCTGGACCTCCAGACCAGGATATCTAAGGACAAACATGAAGAAACAATGGAAAAATGATTGATGAGGTTGCATGGACCTAAATCCTCAAGCATTTGAGCATGGAAGACTCATGAACTTACTTAAAATCCACAATAGAAAATCCTGTATTACACTTCCAACCCATAAAAGAGATTGGAATAGGTCAAGAACTACTGTAGAGCTACTGGATAAGTAACCACCTGAAAAAGGCTGTTAGTGAGTGAAGCTGCAGGAAAGGAAACAGGAGAAGTACAGTTTGCAGGGTCAGAAACTGCAGGATAAGAATGAAAGAATGGATAATAATCTAGCTGAGCCAGATGTCAAGAAGAAAAGAATAACAGATAACGAAGAATTCTTCAACTATATAAATAAAAGTGATTCAAAGAAGGAAGATGTGTGGTGGCTAAATGCCATGGATGAGGTGAAGGCTGTTCCAAATATTGAATGAATACATTGCCTCAGTTTTCAGTGGAAAAAAATTAATAATGTGAGGGTTTTGGCAGAGAACCTAAAATAAGCGAAGATAATATAAAAGATGACATTAGCAGATGTGAAGTGGAAGTATAAGTTAGGCTGTTCCTTGTATCAGGCCATGGAAAATTGCACCCCAAATGCTGAAAGCGTTATTAGCTATCTTTTCAAGTCCCGAGCAACACTTTTGATGAATCAGCCAAGTTGGGGGTGAAGTACTGTTACTAGAGAACAGGAAACCTGTCTTCTAAAAAGGCAGAGGGAGTGAGAGGAGCAGCAACTCCAAGCCCTGTTAATTTGACTGAGGAAAGTCTTAGAGGCAAGTGAAAAATAGGTTCAGCTACATTGTGGTTCATCAAAGCTAGATCATGTCAGACTACCGAGATGTCTGATAAGGTAAGCGATTCCAGAGGCAAAAGCAATGCAGTGAAGCAAATCTGTCTGTCTGTCTGCAGATTAATAGTCCTTCAGAGAAAAACACTTAACATGGAGCAGACAGCTGCAAGTATGGGCCGACATCAGGTATGGGGATTGTAAACAGGAAGCCAAGATACTGAAAGAGACAGGCTGTCTGAGGGGCGCCTCAGGGACCTGTCTGGAGGTGAGATCCCTGGTGCTGGAGTTAAGGAGTGTATGTGTGGCTATGAAGTGTGTGGCCATCACAAAGCTGGGAGACACAATTCTGTTACTGCTCTCACGATTGCTGTTATTGAGGACTATGGGAGCAGGAGCATTCTAGCATGTTAGAAATGTGCTGAAGAGGAGCTTACACACTTAAAAACTAACAGTGAGAGCTTTTACTATTATTTTGGAGTCTCTCCAGTTCAGTGATGTTGCAGAAGAATTTATGTATCACTGACAGTGCTTGAATGATGTCAGTGAGAAGACATCTAGACAAGTATGTTGTGAGATGCATTATTTAATACTTGTCAATTAGTTCAATGCATTAAAAGTGTGGTAGAACTTAATTTTATAATTATATTGCTAGTTGTCTCCAAAACCATAAGGGGTTTTTTTCACCATTTTGATGTGTAACTTGGACCTGAATTTTCTTAATTAGTATTTTTAAAGTCTTTGTTGCTCAGATACCCGGCTCATGTACCTTGTTCAAATGTCAAAATTAAATCATTTGCTAGATTTGTGCCCAGAAGTAGTCCCCACACAGTTCTACCACACAAGGTTAGTCTGGCAAGGGCTGTTAAGAGTTCTTTTAATATGTGTGTGGTATATTTGTCAGGATAATCTTTGCATTCTCACCCAGAAAGTGCCCTGTCAGCACTGGCTCTGAAGGCCTCCATGATGCCCTTAATTTCTTCTTTTCCTATCCTGTGGCACCTTGCAGCTTTGAAGGTTTTTCTCTTTTGTCCTTACAGGTCATAATTATGTGGGTGAACACTTTCCAGCTGAGATTTGTCACGTGAAATTTGTATCCTGTGTGTTCGTGAAGTATTTTCTTCTTTATTTTAAACAAGACCAATCTGTTTGGTATTTCTTTGCAGACCATGTTTTCTAGTCTGATGGACATTCCCTTTGCTTCCTTCTAGCCTCTGTATCATCGCAGTCTGTGTGGGCCACATCTTTCTTTAAGGGTGATGTGCAATGACTGGGCAATATTCACAGAATCACAGAATGGGTACAGCTGGAAGGGGCCATAGTGGGACATCTGATCTAACCTCCCTGCTCAAGTGGGGTCATCCTAGAGTACATTGCACCCGTTTGCATCCAAGTGGTTCTTGAGTACCTCCAGTAAGGTAGACTCAACAACAACAAAAAAATTATCCAAAATAATTTTGAATTATAAGTTTGTTTGCCAACATAGTTCTGACAAGATCCTCAACAGTTTCTCTCAGCTTTATATCCCCTCCAAATTTAATATATCTTATATCCAAGACAATCCAATACTGAACAGTGCCAGACACAGAAGCACCTCAGCACTTTCTGTCTTCCAGGACCATTGAGAAGTATGACTCTCCAGTTCCCTTTTTTATCCCTTCTGTACTATTGTCATTTACATTATTTCTCTGTAGGAGTGTCTGATACTAAGTTTTGGGTTATTGGGTTCATTCTCTTACAAGAGTTATTTTCTCAGTAGCCCTTTCTGGAAATCTGCTGTGGGCTTTTGGTGGTGGTGTTGCCTTTTGGGTGAAGTTTGTTTGTTTTTAGTAAAATTCAAACAAAAGACCATTCCTTCTAGACATCCTCTATCATGCCTTTCAGCAGGAAGTTTTTTCCAGGCTCACAGATCCAGTCACAGAGACTACCAGTGTGAAGCAGCTTAAATGACCCCAATGCACTTGCCTCTTCATCACAGCACTCAAAGTATTATTGCATTCCTCAGAAAGTTTGGGACCTGCCTCCTTCTCCTCCCTTTATCTGAACCCCCAGCAGAAAGGTAAGCCTACCATTGCTGAGGCTAAACTCTGAGTGCTTAATAAACCAGCTTGCCCAGTCACATGGGTCATGACAATGAGGTACGTAAATTTCCTTTGTTCATAATTTATAAACAGTATTTATTGGCATGGTTACTGGTACAATCCCTTGAGGAATACATTGCTGTAGTTCAGTTGGGCAGTATAAGGGAATCATGCTGGAAGTGAAAGGAAAAAGAGAAGTAATCTTGAGGTTGAGCTAAATGGCCACTGGGTATTTGACTAAAAGAGTCAATGGCTATTAAAAGATAATGGTGGGGCAATTCACTTCAGAAATTCTGCTTCCTGGTGCCAGCCAGTTTCCAGGGTGTGGTGTAGTTTTATTACCACAAGATTTAAAAGACTCTGTCTGAAATCCTTAAAAGGGATTTGGGAAGGTAAAGCTATTCATAGCATTGTTCAGAGACACTGGAGATAAATGAATGACACATTCATTCAGTTAAAGAAGAATCATGGAATAGTCTGAGTTGGAAGGGGCCCACAAAGACCATCAAGTCCTTCTCTTAAGTGAGTGGCCCATACAAGGACTGAACCCACAACCTTGGCATTATTAGTGCTATGCTCTAAGCAACTGAGCTAATGGTACATGTTTGTCAAAGCAGGTTTAAAGTTTTTAATTTCCTTTGGTAGATTTTTTCCCCATTAATTTGTGCAGTCAGTTTTTGAACTCTAGAAACTTTTAGCATTCACAACATGTTGTGACAAGGAGCTCCATGGATATCCATGTGCTGTGTGAAAATGTGGGATATCCCAATGTGAACAAGAAGGAAAGTGAAAAGAGCAAGATAAAAGTCAAGTTAAATGTCAGATTTATTTAGAATCATAGGAGAATGTACCTGAGGAAAGGTACATTGCCCTTACAAAAACAAAAACAAAAAAATCAACAAAATAAACAATCACTACATGATACCAAAATTCATTGTGTTACTTATTTCTTAATAAAGTTAGATAGTGAGAAGTTGTGTGGATAATGTACTGGCAACCATTCTTGTGGTATAGCTCATAACCACATCAAGGCAACAGTATTGTAAGAAATGAACTCACCTTTGCTGAAGTCTGACAACTGCCTTTTAGTTGTCCTGGTGACAGTGCTGCTTCCTTTGGGAAAATCTTATCACTCAATGAAATAAGGGAATAAATCTCATTCAAAAGATTTAAGAAAGGAATACAAAACAAAATACAGGAAGTAACCAAAAGGCAGAGATGAAGATCTTTTGCAGCAGTTTGGAGACAGACATAACAAAATGCAAATATATCAAATATAATATATCCAGAATCCTAATAATTATATATCCTCATTAACACAGACTGTGAAGACATGAAATATCAGAAGACATACAACTGATGATGCTACTATAGAAATGAAACATGCCTAGGATTTGCATAAATCTGTAAAAACTGTAACCTCATCTTACTTCATGGAGCAGTCAACATGATTTTGGTAAAACATGCAAATATTTTCTCTTCCAAGTGCCTTCTGAAGGATTGACTCAATACAGAAGCGAAATCCCTGAAAATTGAACTAATTATTTGATAGATAAAAGTGAGCTTCTTTGGATAGTCGTAGGTTAACAACCAACAGGAGCTGAACTAGCTCAGTTGCAAGAGCGTTAGACTGAAGATCTAAAGGTCCCTCGTTCAATCTTGGGTTTTGGCAGAAGTGTTTCGGGGCAATGAGGAGGGCGACAAGCAAGCTGTGGGATTAGAACCCTGGAGGAAAGAGGGGCCCAAGAGTGTGTGATAAAAAAACCAAACCTGATTAGCTCAGTTGCTTAGAGCATTGTGCTAATAACACCACGGTTATGGATTTGATCCCCATATGGGCCATTCACTTAAGAGTTGGACTCGATGATCCTTGTGGGTCCCTTCCAACTCAGAACTCTGTGATTCTGTGTTATTCAAGGATTGTCTTCTCCAGCCTTAAGAGCAATACTTCCCTACAAAGAAGAAATAAGGGAACAATTCCAGGAGATAGGCATGGGTGAACAAGGACCTGCTGGACAAACTTAAACACAAACAGATGGTTTACAAAGGACGGAAGCAGGGAAAGGTAACATGGGAAGAATACAGAGAAATTGTCCAAAAGGCCAGGGAGATGGTAAGGAAAGCTAAAGCACTGGCAGAAATAAATCTAGTCAGGGACAATCAAGGGTAACAAAAAAAGCTTCTTTAGAGACAATAGCAATAAAAGACAGAGTAGGAAAATTGTGGGTCAAGACCACTTAAGGAACCTGAAGGTGCACAAGTCCATAGGACCTGATGAGATGCATTCATGGGTCCTGAGGGAACTGGCTAAGGAAGTGGCTACCCATCATATCTGAGAAGTCATGGCAGTGGATTGAAGCTCCCACTGACTGGAAAAGAGAAGATATAACACTCATTTTTGAAAAGGGAAATAAGGAAGAACCAGGGAACTACAAGCCAGTCAGTTGCACCTCAGTGCCTGTGAAGATCATAGAGCAGATCTTCCTGGAAACCATGTTAAGTCACATGGAAAACAATGAGGTAATTGGTGACAGTCCACATGGCTTCACTAAAGGCAAATCGTTCCTGACAAATGGCCTTCTACAGTGGGGTTACAGCAGTGGTGGATGAGGGAAGGGCAACAGAGATCATCTATCTGGACTTGTGCAAACAATTTGATACTGTCCTGCACAGCATCCTTGTCTCTACACTGGAGAGACATAGATTTGATGGTTGGACAACTTGGTGGAAAAAATATTGGCCGGATGGTCACACTCAAAGAGTTGTGGTTAATGGCTCAATGTCCAAGTGGAGACCAGTGACGAGTGGAGTTCCTCAGGGACCATCACTTCTTAACATCTTTGTCAGTGACACGGACAACGGGATGGAGTGCACCCCCAGCAATATTGCCAATGACACCAAGCTGTGTGGTGCAGTCAACATGCTGGAGAGAAGGAATGCCATCCAGAGGGACCTGGAGAGGCTTGAGAGGAGGGACTGTGCAAAGCTCATGAAGTTCAACAAGGCCAACTGCAAGGTCCTGCACCTGGGTTGAGCAAATCCCAAGCATAAATACAAGCTGCAACAAGTTATATTTGAAAGACACCAACAGTAACACATCAGAAGTATGACTGAACAAAAAATAAACCAACTTAGTTTGTACTGTGAATTATTACATTAAATTGTATATAGGTAAAAATGTCTATATGATGTATTTATACCAGTCCAAACAGGAACCGATCATCGATTTTTGGAATGCATCAAGAAACTCGTCTGGTAAATGCATCTTAAGTTTCAAACTATGCCATCATCAAAAGAAATAAATCAATCTGGGATACAGATATAGTAATGAAATTTTTATAACAGGCATAATTTCAATTACACTTCTAAATAGTTAACATGAAGTTTGATTAATTATTTTTACCATCTCAAAGCATCTTAAAAAGTTCCTTTAGTAGCGCAGTGAATTATACTATCCATTCAAATTCTCAAGTTTTTTAAAGCCCAGAAGTAAGTGAGTCATCCTGTACCTTTCTTCATATCAGCCGGTACCTAATTTAGTCAGGTGGCCTTCATTGCTGTCTGCTGTAGTGACAAAGTCAAGGGCAATGTGTAGTACAGTATCAGTGAGGGAAAAGAACTCCTTGCACTTCTCTCATCCCATGCAAGGTTGTTTCCTCTGTATATTCTGAGCAGCTTTGCTTGGTTGTGTTTTAAAGTCTCCATTACCAAGTACTCCTCCTTTCTCTTGACAGGCAGTTTTACAGTTTAATGGAAATTGAGGATCGTGAAGAGCCAAGTTCCACACTGACAACCCTCAAAAGCTGTACCACAGCATTTGTCCAACTGATTTCCTAATTGTTTTACTGATGTATTCCTTTAACTTAAAGAACTCACCATACTCTTCATAAACTCTGGACAATGAAATATGAAATCATAGCAATATCCTGACAGGCACTGCAGTTTCCACTGCATCAAAAATGCCTTGGTAAGGAGAACAGTGAAGTGGAGAATGTGGCAGTGTGGCTCATCTGGGAAGAAGAGAGACGAGGGAGAGGGTGAGCAGAGATGGATGTGTTAGCTTTCGAAGCTCATTCTACAAGGAAATCCGTGAGCTATGGAGAGGTATCCCAGTAACGTAGGGTGAGTCTCCTCCCTCCCAAAGGGTCCTTAGGAACAGCCTGCCTTTTTAGAGGGTATAAGATGGCAGGCTCTTACTGTAGTCCAATGTTTCAGCATTTTCACAGCACTCACATCCATTGAAAAGATCACAACTGCAGCATTTCTTTCACACGTGAGGGAAGCAGCTTGCCAGTTCTTAAAAGCTTGTGTTTAGGATTTAATAAAGATATGGAGGTGTAACAGAAGGAAGGCCATAAAACCTGACTTTGGAGGTTGGGTCCTCCTGCAGAGCATAATGTGATGTTGGAGAGATGAGGATTCCTGGCAGAGTAAAGCAGTGAACAGGGCAAATCACATTTAGCTGGAGACAGTGCAGGATATGCAAACAGCAAATGGGTTCTGGGTGTCAGAGTCAAGGTGGCTCAGCTAGCACGGTGACTTACAGTGGTCACTGCTTTAGCACAGCTGTGCCTCTCAGCCCTGGAAAGGGTCACCTTTCCACCATCCTTGTGGCTGTAGCCATGATGGCTTAAAAACAGCTGAGGACCTTGGCCTTTAATATTAAAAGGGAGGATGGTGCTCCATTCCCTGTTGATACCTCTGTGGAGGAGAAATTCTTCAATTAAAAGTTAAAATGTCAGCACCATCTTCCCAATGCCTAGCTTGGTTCATTGTGGCAGCATAAAGGAAGGGCTACAGCCTAGTTTATTTTTTCTGCTTGATTTGAAAGTACCAGAATTAATGGTGCATATGGTGACATGGGCTGCTTGTGGAGATAAAGAGGAGATGTAGGGTTAAAATTAAGAAAGATGACAGGTTTTAAAATGCATTCCCTACTCTCAGGGACAAGACACTTTCAGCAGTAGCTGAGAGTCTTCCAGGCACTTTGTTTGGTAAAATACTAAGTTGTCAATAAAGAAAAATGAGTAAAAAGTGGCTGGTAGACCATGACTTGCAGCCAGGGACGTTTAACTGCCCAGGAGATGGACTATGGCTTGCTGCCATGGATGTTTAGACATCCAAGTAGAGAACAAAAGATGAAGAGCCACCGCAGCCCAAAGTGTTTAACAAAGGGGAAAAAAATGCCTAAAAGAAAACTGCATTTGGAGATTTTTAATAGTGTTTTCCTTCCCTCTTTTTCTCATCTCTGAGGCTCTCATATTCAGAGTGGTTCAGGGAAACGTGTTATATACCTTCCTCTATTTCCTTTCAACATCATTGTCCAAACAAAGCGTTCTGTGAAATCATTATATTCTGATGCTAGTAATAGCAAAAAACTCAGTTTAGGAATAATGTATCATTTCTAGGTTTCTTCTGTCCATAGTTTTTGTTTCCTCCAGGTGTCATAGACATTTCTCCTGACCTCAAAGCTGTCACTTAAGCAGCAGAGTCCCTGTGCCTTGTCTGGATAGACCACAAGAACAGTGTTTTCCACAGTGCAGGACAGCACCCACAAGAACACAAGAGAAAGCTCTCTAGGCTGAAAGGATTTAAGCCACTAATAAGTACTGAGAGTGGATTAAAGCGACCATCAGTCAGACTAGTATTTGCAAGGTCTGCATCCCCAGTAGTAATTCCCCTTTTACATGTGTGGGCCTCCACGAACAGAGCCCTTAAGTAGCCAGGTGCATTTTGTGCAGTGGTGAAGAGGTTGCTACTGAAGGAATAGGACAAAATCAGAGCCCTTCAGTCTTGCTTAGTCTCCATGCGGAACTTCCTGCTCCCCTGGAAGAGAGCCCTGCCATGCTGGCAGTGGTGCAGGATGGAGGATGACAGGGCTGCTCAAAATGTGGGAAAATGCAGTTTCTCAGGAGGAATCGGGGACTCTCTGAGCACAGCCACTGAAGCAGCCCTGTTTTAATGAGCTGCCATTCCTCCTCAGCAAATAAACTACAGCTCTGGGTAGCAAAACAACAGACATATTCTTTGCCTATGCACAGATGAAAGCAGATAGACAAGAGGACAAGAACAAGAGCAGGAAACCAGTCTCCCTGTTGTACTCTTTCAGTGCGAGTAAAAAGTGGTCGCTGAAATATGGGTGGGAAAAAATAGAAAGCTTCAATCCTTCAGCTTGTGTGGGCTGGGCGCACTGAAACACCTGTGGAGGGAAACATGCGAATGGAGCCCACCATAATGCTTGATTTCATAGACTTTCAAAGGAAAAAATAGATTGTGTTTGGAGATGAGCTGACTGTTCATAGTAAATGGGACTGTCCTTTTGCCTCAGACTATGTATGGTGGTTTACATTGGATAATACGTTAACCTTTTCCTCTCACATGACTGTTCATTTGAACAAGTGTAAACTTAAGGTGGTAAGTAGCCATTACAGGTTTGCCTCCAATGCCCATTCAGTTCTTTCCTAGATTTTGGCTAGGACATAATTTTTCAGGTTGCTAACCTTAGCCACTACATCTCTTTGGTTCCAGCATAAATGCATCAGCAACAGATGATTCACAGATTTCTGGTCCTTTTTCCTGAGGATCTACAAGACTGTGATCATTTCTATGCAAATTGAGATTTGTTTATGTTGATAAAGTAAACAAAGCTGCAATAAACCTATTTTTGTTCCAAAAATCATCTTCAAACATTTTTTTCCCCCCAGTGGATCTGTTGTACAAAAAATGCAAGGAACTTCTAGAAAAAGATGTTGGCCACTCCAGCAAGAATACAATATTGAACATTTATTTATGTTCGTATTCACACATCTTTCCCTTTCCAAGAACAACCTGAATATTATCTAGTTTTTATAAATAATTGTCATGCCATGACAATGGCATCTTTATTATTATGCCGTGCTGTATCTTCCCATCTTCTGTGAAACTTTTAGTTGACTAAACAGAGAATATCTCTTATCACATAGTTCTGTAACACCTTGATTTCCTATATATATTTCAGGTCACGCGTGAAAGTGTAATTTTATAAATTATTTTTGTTACCAATTAAGCCTGTGAAATACATAATGAAAACCCTTGATCCAGCAACCTGGTAGGCATCTGCTTAACATCTGGCCATCCAATTCATCCCTTTGACTTCCATGGACAGCCCCCCAGCAACTCTACTGTGGTCCTACCATGAAGAAGCCAGTTCCCGCAAAACCAGTGTCAAATTCTTCTGACTTCCACCTGGCCAATGGGTTTCCGAGGGTGTCTAAAATATATAAGTGCCCTCTGCACACAATTCAGTGCAGGGCTGGGTCCTCTGGTCTTGCAAAATTTTATTTTTAAAATATATACAGAACTGATCAAAGTGCAGTAATAAAGATTTATTATCATGACTGGGCAAATGCCTGAGCTACTGGTGTATGGTAAAGGCCTGAAGGCATCCAGACAGGTCATCCAGAACATGTCATATCTCCAAGTGATGCCTTAAGGTTCATAGGTATATAGATTTTCATGCAGCTTTTAGCACTTTCCTTTAGTAATTTTAGGATAGAGCTTTTAACTAAAAAGTTTTGTACCAAATTCCAAGATGTTGCTTATGTTTCTCATCAAAGATTTCAGTAGATAAAGATTTTTTAGCAAGCTAAGATACATCTAGTCTGAAGAAACTGTACTGGAACAAGATCTATCCAGCACATTCCTTGATATAACTTTAGTCAAAGCTACTCAGAAGGCCCAGAAGTCTTGAATTTGCTCCAAACAGGGCAAAAGGCCCAGGGAAGATAAAGAGTGGGAGAAAAGAAGGGTTGTGAGAGCCCACCCACTCAATTCAGGAAGGCAGGCCTATGGGCAGCCCTGAGGGAGGTCCTGGGGATAGATATATTTTGGAATGGGTGTATCCCATTAGATATGATAATTAGCTAGTGTTATAAAATTGTCAAAGCTATCCTGTGTGTGTGCTGATGTATTTGTTGCACCATAAAGCACTTTACTTAAAGACATGCTCTCTACCTTAACTATACTAAAATTGTGCAGAAAATTTTCTTTGATTTTAGGAAGTGCAAGCAGTATCTAAACAGCATGATATATGTACCAGACAGTGGTACAAAAATTGCTGGAGATACTTGTTTGCAAAGATACTTAAGAAACTATGCTACTGACAGTTTTCACTGTCTTCTTGCAGAGGCACCTGCCTTACTACAGAGGTACCAGGCTCAAAAGAGAGTGAGAAGATACCTAGGAAGATTTTGAATTCTTGGACAGTTATTTATAACTGCCTTTCCATGAGCAGTAATACCTCAGTGTTAGGAGCTGGGACATCTGTCAGAAGATCAGCTTTAAAGGTGGGAATCTCCATTTCGTTTGCACAAAGCCTTCAGTCTTGGCTTTGTTGCATGTTGTGATGTCAGGTGTTAAGCCTGACTGTTTTGGGAGAGGATGCGACATTGCCTCGCTGCCGGAGTCACTGGCAGGGATGGGGAAGGGTGTGAGGACAGGCAGAAAAGCGTTGTGGAGATGGAGTCAGTGAAAAATCCATTTTTGGAAAGAGAACATTTGCTGAGAGCTCATGCCAGTTGAAGGGCTTTGCTTGTTCGTCTTCTGTGGCAGCAGCAGTTTGAAAGTATCAGGAATTTATCTTGTGCAAACTGGACCCAGAGCATGCCAATGAGTGGGACAGGGTGCAGATGAGGCTTTAAAAATGCCTGGTGAATGAAATGTAACTGCACACAGCTAAAACTGTCACACTGCCATAACTCCCTTATATAGGCATATCTATTTCTATTTAAATATGTATACAGGCATACTGACATGTCCCACTAAAACATGTCCTTGGATTCATAAAACCGTGAGCCGTACTGGAGTCCTTAGTTGGCCTCAGAGCCAGTATGTTTTCTTTTTGCACCCAATAGTAAAACTTTGAATTTACTTCAACTCTTTCTTTGTGAGTTGATCCTGAGCTCCACACATATATTTGTTACCATAATTAATCCAATACAATTTAATACAAGAAATAAGCCATTCACTCAGTCTGTTGTTTTTCTCTTATTGTTGTCTGTGATCAGTCATCTACCTCCAAGGCTTTCCTATGGTTACAGCATGGAATTGCCCCGGGAGGAAGTAACGACATTTTCAGGGGAAGTTCAGGTTGGACATTAGGAAAAAGTTCTTCACTGAGGGGGCAGTCAGGCTCTGGAACAGTCTCCTCAGGACAACAGTTACAGTACCAAGCCTGTCAGAGTTCAGGCAACATCTGGATGATGTCATATGGTTTAGTTTTAAGTGGTTCTGTAAGGAGCAGGGAGCTGCATTCCAGGATCCCTGTGGGTTCCCTCCAACTTGAGATATTCTATGACTCTATGTTGCATCTGAGATGGTGACTGCAAAATCCAAACTACAAACCCAAATTCTTTCTGTTCCTTTGGTCATTTTAGGTCAGTCTTGAGTATTTATACTCTGCATGAAATGCCATAGTCTTTTCGGGTGAGAAGAGTCAGCTTAAGGGTTGATACTGAAATTACACTGAGGGCAGCTGATGGCCAAAACTGTGACCCTAAAAGTCCCCAGGCAGATGCCACATAATACTGGAGGCTTGACTCCAGCAGCAGCATGCTGCCTTTGTCCTCCTCTGGGGCCATTCTCAGCTCAGCACAGCTCCTCAGCCCAAGTGCTTTTCAAAAACAGGGTGGTGACCACATTTTATTCAATACTTTCATGACAACAGTGTCCAGCTGCAACATCCTTCATCTCTTCCACATGTTTGACCAAGCCTTTATAGAAAAGCTTTAGCTCCACTCATGTTCTAGAAGCAAAGGTAGGGAACTTTTGCCATATAAAGGAGATTAAATGGGCAGAGACATTTGCCTGCAGCCTTTTGGGATGTATCTAAATCTTAGAATACAAGATTGCTATAAACAACACTTCATGGTCCCTCCTCAGTGTACCCAGCATTTGGGATGCCATGTGAGAAGGTCTAACTCCGTATATTCTACATAAAAGTCCCTGGGCTGCCCCTTTTCCCAAGGTCTGAATTCAATTTGGGCAGAACTTGAGGGATCCTCAGCTCATGGGCAAACACCCATTATAGTGTGGTTTGAACTAGATTTTAAATTTTATGTATATCAGATTCCTGCCTTGCCTATGTGCATGATTTTTATTTAATATGAACACAAGACCATGTTCCATTTCAATGGGAAAAGACCTCACCATTTAATGTGAAAAATTATATTAAAGCAATATGAACAACGGGAATAAAACAAGACCTGAGACCAGAATTCCTACTATAATGCAAGCAACTTCTGGAAGAAGTCAAATAAAATTACACAACATTCTGATTTCTTATTTATTTAGATTGTTCTTTCTTAGCATAAACATTGAATAATTTCAGTTACTACAAAATCCTCAGAAATCTAGAAGACTTCCACACAGTTGAACAAAACTGTCCTCATCAGTCTGAAAGATTATGGCCATCTGTTGGCAGCAAATCTTAATCTAGCCCAGCCTTGAGAGTCTTTTAATTATGAGCAAACTATTCACATGTATGCATGTGGATGTTCAGCTCTGCTTTGGACAACAGTGCCGACATTTATTTTGCCCTTTTAACTATAGTGCACATAAATAAGCATGAAGCATTTCATATGAAACATTTCCTTCCTAGAGCACTTTGTTCAGTTTTTTACTTCTTACTTAGACTTTTGTTTTTCAACTAAAAGCTGCTTGTTGATTTATAAGATGCAATTTTCTTGTAGTGTTAAAAATGTTCTGCTATATATCATACTACATTTTGCCCACCAAGCAAGGATGCCAGGTCTTTAATCTTAATATTACCTCCTCAACTATTTATATATGACAGTCGTTTGTGGAAACTTCTATCCTTTTCATATTGATGAAGGACACCTTTAAGACAGTACACAGAGTTAGTCTCATGCTTCATGCAGCCCCCAACATGTACTGGCTTCTCATGCGAGGATAAAAGAATGATCAGAGTCTGCTTTAGATTGGCCACGTGCTGCTTACTCAAGAAGCTATTATATTGATTTTCTCCTCTGGAAATGTGGCAGAAGCAGTCATGCTGCCTGCAAGTGTTTTTTGGGAGGTGTTTCACTAACAACTTTTGAACCCCAGCCAAAGGGGCACACCAAGACTTCAGCTCAAAGCACACAGCACGAGTGGTTGGACACCCTCTGGGTTGCCTAGGTTGTGTAAGTTCAGTGGCAGGAACAGAAGGACATGTTGTGAGGGACCAAGGGACAAGAAGCCAAAGTGAGACCTTGGCAGAGGAAGCAGAATGCCAGAGGAATGATCTAGGGAGAGACAGGAGGGAGACACATAATAAATGCTGCAGCATTTTAACTCCTCAAATAGTGACTATGTTCTCAGCAAGACATAAATTGACCCAACCTTATGGTGACTTTATGAATAAAAGATAACTTTTAATTAGTAGCACAGTGAACAAGAGAGAAATGAATATTTCTTTTCTGTAATGATGATGTGCTTTTGGTAGTGCTCTCCTGCTGCCTAAATAAATGGAAGGCAGAGTGTTGTGGTGTTCTGGCCATGCTCCTGGAATTGGATTATCTCCCCTTGTCCACTTGGCATCACAGAACAGTCACTCTTAATTGCTTCTTCTATCTGATTATTAACCACTGCTTCTGACCATGCTCCTTCTCTTCCCTCATCTGCTTTTCATCTTCTGCATTGCCTCTGTAATTGCAACAGACCTGCCTCGAGGCCCCAGATTATTTCCTCTCATCTTCAGGTGCAACACATTATTTTGGGGATTTTGATGGCTCCACTTGTCTTAGTGCGGTTCACCTCTTGCGTGAAGCTCTGACTTTGTTGCAGTCTGAATCTGGCCAAGAGCAGAAGCAGTTCCTGCAGTCACTGGTGATTTGAATTCTGTCTCAGGGCATGAGTTTCCTGAACCAGCACAACCGGCATGTGATGCCAATCTTCGAATAGCTGGGCAGGCCCTACAGCGAAGGTACTGTGAGATACAAAACGGGAATCAGTTTTGGCATTACAGTGCCCTGCCTGTCTTAAACAGGGCAAATATAAAATGTCATGCTGGCTGCCAGCCTGCAGATGTTAGGTGAAGCAATGATTTTGCATCATGGTGCAGAGGCCATGACAAAGTCTAAGCAGTGCATGCCACAGGTTAAGAAATGCACTCTTAAGAAATGCTTCATATATGCAGTCATTGCCTTCTAAAAATCCTCACATCAACCCTTCATGAAGCCCGACAGGAATATCCTCAAAGTCACAGAATTAAATACACTTATTTTTTAAAATCCTAGGAGACTGCCAGCCCTCCTTGCCAGGAAGATGATGAGGCTGTCAGTTGGAGGCTGGAGCAGGGGAAAGGAATAAATGAAAGAGATAATAAATCCCCCTATTCATATTGCAGACCATAAAAGGCGAAAAACTGGCAAGAACCTGCCATGTAAGAAACTGGTCTGCATGTTCAGAAATAAGCAAGAAAGATGTTGACTGTAGCCAGTCTTCTCTGGAGGAGCAAAATTACCCCAAATCCCTAAGTACTGCAAGTATCCTACACTATCAGATAGCAAATACTCAATGAAAATAAAATTAATACTGGTTATTAGATTGCTAACTACCCAGTGGCAGCCCCATCTGAGTTGCAGTGTTGAGTACAGCAATGTCAGAAATTTCAGACAGGGGAATTGAATACCTAGTCAGTATTGCTGCTATCAATTACTTTGCTTTCCTTAATAAATAATGCTGGGTTGCTTGGGTTGCTAGTTAGGAGCTCTGAGATTATTTGGGGTGATATCTCATTCCTTTAGAAAGACTTAGTTTAATACCATACACTCCAAAGGGCATCACTGCAGAAAGAGGCATTAAAGCCACAAAGCAAGAATCAGTTTAACGGAAAAACCAAGTTTTCATCACATATCAGGAAGAATTTAAGATCATCTGTCCTTTTTCTTGGGTGAAAACAGAGATACCCACATCCCAAATAGTCAGTCACCAAAAAGTTGAGCTTACCTATGGAAATGCTCTGGTTTTTGGACCCTGGTTCCAGAGTCAGATTTACTGAACTGAGAATACAAATGCATGCATCCTGTAGATAGGATATCCCCCTGGTAGGAGCTGGTACTTTACAGAAGTACATCTCTGTTGTAGGACTATGCAATACATCAACATCTACACGTGCATACCCACACATACGCAGAGTGCAAGGACTGGTGAGCTCGGGTTAGGTGAGGTAAACAGGGGTTTGCATGTGCAGCTACAAATGAAAATCCTCCATGCAGCTGATCTACCTGTTGAAACCTGGGAGAGATGTGGCATCTTTGAAATTGAGGTCCCTTTAAGTCTACCATTCTTTAACGCTCCAAAAATCAAGATCAGAGGCACCAAATTTGTGTTTTATTAGAGTCTCTATGTAATGAATAATTGTAAGGCACTTTTCTTTTGCCCGTTATTGTTAGCTGGTATGTATATAACATATCTGTTCATACAACATCTGTGGATCCAGCCTTGTGTGATACCTCTCTGCAATGCAAGGATGTTCTTCCACTTCCGTAAGTGGAATTTTCCAGGGAAAGTTCTGCTCAAGCCATGTTTTTAGGCCAATGAATGCATGGAGATTTCTTAAATGAGGTTATTTTTCTATTCCCCCCCCTCTTTGATTGATTTTCCCCCCATGTCTATCTTTGATTGATTTCCCTCCCATCTATCTTTGATTGATTTTCCCCCCTCTGTGTGTCTTTGATTGTTTCCCCCCCCATGTCTATCATTGATTGATTTCCCCCC